>JANIJG010012064.1:42590-66657 GCA_024611175.1 Megaceryle torquata | reverse complement strand
TGGAGACATTCAAGGTGGGGCTTGATGAAGCTCTGAGCAACCTGCTCTAGTTGAGGATGTCCCTGCTCTCAGCAGGGCGGTTGGTCTAGATGACCTCTAGAGGTCCTTTCCAACCCAGACATTTCTATGATTCTATGAAGCAGCATATTGTTAGACTGTTTGCAGAATTAACCTGTTCTTTCTTTCTTCCTTCTTAAAAAAGAAAATAAAACAGAAAAAGCATCTTATGGAAAAATCACTAGGTGAAGAAAAGTCTCTGATAAGTACAGACACTTAAGCATTTAATTTTGTATTACACTCCAGCTTATCTTCATTTACTTTCAAGCAATGTTTCAAAAAGAAAAATGTGTAAAAGCACCAGGAGAGGCATCCTATTAAAAGTCCTCAATATAGGCACAAGCAATAAGCAGACTATAGCTGTATACATCAACTATCCTTAGGAACCAGTCAGCTGTGAGAAATAAGCCTGACTCCTGGAGGTAAACCTGCAGGATAACATACATTGGCAACAGCAATTTTTTCTTGTTAGAGTACAATTGGATACTCAGTTTGGAATAGTCATGCTTGGTTAGGAAGCGGAAGGAACTCTCCTCACACAGACTAGTCAATGCAAAAGTGGAAAATCAGTTATGCTCATCACAGCTGTGATCCCTAGTATATGCAGCCTTGTAGATGCCAATGATGTGACACTGTCGTAAGTCCTTATTATGTGAATAAGTTCCTCATCGTGCTGATATATGTCCTTTATTTAGATATTACCATTTTTGTCTGGGAAATCTGTGATGACATATTTTAATTCAGGAAAGAAATAACTATCAAGGACTAAATTCACATTTAAATTATGCTTTTCTTTAAAAAAAACATTTTAATGCCTTGAAAATTAATTTTGGAACTAAAAAGTAATTAAACTTTTAAATAACTATAAATCCATTAAAGTGCCATTTTATATGTCTTATATGCTTCTGATTCTTCAGGAGACAATCAGCCAGGACAAAGAAGGAAAAAAGCACCCAACACAGAATGGGCCCATGCCCAATTTGTCCTGCTCTGATACACAAGTGAGACTGATGACAGCTTGGTCTAAATTTTAACATTTTTCAGATCTACTGTAACCTTCATAATTGTGTTTATCTGTTTTGTTTCAGCTCAGTTTGCAGCCTTTGTCTTACTGGGTTGGGAGGTGTTAATCTGGGATTTGGAGCATATTTGTGTGCCTGAATGAAGTCAGAGTGCACTTGCTTGGAGGGAAATGTGTTACTGATATTGCTTACTGTGATGCTGATGCTGTTGATTGAAAGGAGCCTGCTGTGGCTTACTGCTGAAATTACAGGAATCTTCAACGGAGTGACCAATAGCCCTTGGAAGGAGATAAAAGTCACAGAAGGGAAAATGTTAAGGCAAAATTTTATTGGTGTTGAAGCTTATTGTTTTTATAAATTGTTCATGATATGAGCCCAACAGTGACCTTTTCTTACATCAGGTGGTGGAGCTCATTCCAGGCAAAAGTATTTGCAAGTTTGGATTTTGCAGAAGTCCTGGCAGTTTCCATCTGAATTACCTTCCAAGAACAGGGCAGCAGCAAGAGTGTGAGGGGCCAAACCACCCCAGTTTATGTTGATCTACTGTGGTCCATGGGAAGGGCAGTAATCTGGGAGCAAATCTTAGAATCATAGAATGGTTTGGGTTGGAAGGGGCCTTAAAGATCTAGTTCCAACTCTGCTGCCATGGGCAGGGGAACCTTCCACTAGACCAGGTTGCTCAAAGCCCCATCCAGCGTCCACATCCAGCATCTACAATCTCCCTGAGCAGCCTGTTCCTGTGTCTCAACACCCTCATAGTGAAAAATTTCTTCCTAATTTCTAATCTGAACCTACTCTCTTCCAGTTTAAAGCCATTATGCCTCATCCTATCACTACAAACCCTTGTAAAAAGTCTTTCCGCAGCTTTCATGTAGCCCCCTTCCAGTACTGGAAAGCCATAATAAGATGCCTTCTCTTCTCCAGACTGAACAGCCCCAACTCTCTCAGCCTGTCCTTGTAGATGTGTTCCAGCCTTCTAATCATCTTCATGGCCCCACTCTGGACCCCTTGTCCTTCTTATACTGGGGCCTCCAGAGCTAATAAATATTCTTACTGACTATCCACATGGTATTTTCTGTTCTTTTCCCATTGTTTCTGATCTCTTCAGATCAGTAACTGTGTAGTACCTACTCCACTGGGAACCTTAGAAACTTGTCTTACATAAACACTAACAACAACCATTCTAGTTGTTATCCTAGAAAATATCACCTCTCAAAATCCATCGAAAAAACATTCAAAATCTCCCTTCTTCAAAAGACAGTTAATCACACTTAACTGGTTTCAAAGCCATTGGTTTTCAGCTGTTCACTGAAAATTAATAGACCAGAAAGCATCACGTTTTCTTAAGAAGGGTACTACAGGGACTCTTTGGAAGATAATATGTCCGGAGGAGTCAGAATATGCCTCCTACACTGCACTGACCAAGTCGAAACTCAGTCTCCAGAAATATCCATTCTGGAATGTGGACTCTATTCACTGCAATACCTGGGTGTAATTACTGAAGTATTGGCTATAACCCTATTATTAAAGGTACTGTAAAAGCTGCTTTTGAAATCAAGTATTAGGAAAGAAAAGTGGACAGAATCATAAAAGCCAGAGTAAAATATAGCCAAACAGTGAACCCATTTATTATTATTTTTGCTTTATATGATACCTGAAATAAAGAGCTGTGGTATGTTCCATTACTGAATAGATAAATTCCAAACCAGTGTTATTGTGTATGCCTAAAACATATCTTAATGTGTATTTTCTTCCTATATTTTGTGCAATCATTTACTTTCTTTCCAAAAAGACAATTTATTTTGTTTAGGCAGCACTGAATGTACAGCTTGTATTGCTTGCTTGATTCATGTCAGTGCAGAACTTGCTGGTCATTTACCATCATGACTGTTTGCCCACAGTTCATTCTGTGTTCTCCCACTTCCCCATGCCTTCAGGCTTTTCAACTTAACTCTCAGCAAGGCAGTATCTCACAGTATTTTATTTTCAGTCCACAGTGTCACTGAGATGGAAGCCACCACATAGAAGATCACATCTCTCAAGCATGTAGTACAAACAGTGGCTGGCATTGTACATGTCTATCCAATGCCAAATAAGCCTCCTTTAGACAGTTATGGACATTAACATGACAACTTGACCACAGCAGGAATGGAGCTGAGGCCTTCTGAAGCTGAATACATGAGATAGAGCAAGACAGCCAAGCTCAACACTTGGTGCTGTGAAAGCTCTCTCTTCTCTGTCAGGGTACCAAAGTGGTAATAAGGAAGAATTTGCTTTTCAGGTTTGGACTCAATCAGGCAAAATGGTTCAGAAAAACTGACATGGGCAATGTGCCATATATCGTAAATGTTGACAGATAAAATAAACTCCAAAAGCAGCATTTGTCCTTCTAAGGACTGATGAAGAAGCTGACCAGCCTGAGCTTCCCATATACACAAAACCCCCAAACTTGTCAGCAACAGCACCCAAAACAGATACAGACTCTTTCTGATGTATGTGCTCTGTCTGTGGGAGTGGTTAACACCAGAATGGTAGAGTGCTCAGGAACACAGTGTGTCATGGAAAGGAGAGAAATTTTATTACCTTCTAAATCTGCTATCTCAAGTGTAAATGATTCATTGATGCCATTAGACACAACAGTGAGGAATCCACGCTATTAACACAGACATTTTTTGTTTATTGATTTCAAGAAATAAAAACAAAACAAGGCATGCAATTGGCAGACAAAGAAAGTATATTGTTATTAATGGATGTAAGGAAATAGTCTGGGGAAAAAATGGCAGTAGGTTGAACAGAGAAGTGTGCAGAGGTTATAGCAAAGTTCTGCGATCCAGAGATCATTTCACCACATTTGCACAGCTTCTAGCTCAGTGGGAGTCTTGATCTATGACTTTGCCCCCTATGCTGTAATCCATGTAATGGTGCTAACAACATATGTCATCTGGAAATTAGTCTCCAGCTCTCAGCAGCATAGTAGATAATCACATGTAGTGTCTTCTTATTCTGTGCTTCAAACATCCTCCAGTAATTTATATTAACAGTAGACTTAGTTCCCTTGCTGGAGGCTGTGAGCCAAAAGATGAAAGGAATTAAGAAAATAAAGCATGCATAAACAACAACAGCAACAACAACAACAAAAGTAAAAAAAATCATTACATTCCCTAAGGCTTCTATACTTCAGAAGAACCAATGGTCACATGGTTTATTAAAGATAATTCTGAATTATGCAATAAAAACTCTAACACAGAGTCAACCAAAGTATATCTTGCTTGACTAGACAGCAGCACATAAGTATTTGTCCACAACTTTTCTGGGCATATTTCTTACCATGTATGCTGCAAGCACATTATGTACACAGTTTCAAGTGGAAGAGTGGTCTTGCTGAATTGAAAAGTGTGCTTAAATTCACATGTTCTTAAGAGTTTTGCTGGATATGAACCTTGGATTTCCCTCCAAGAAGAACACTATCTTCTCCTTTTAACCACTGCTTTCTTTAAAAAAGGGGTCAACATTAGATGTTGATCTCTGACACAGATGAAACTCCTTCACATATTGCACTGGGAATTCAAGCAATTTATACACCAGTTCTATATGAAGAATCTCTCAGCATCAGCAGTCTAATCCAAATTTAGCTTTTATTTCTTCCAAGAATATAATTGTCACACCTACTGTTTAATGTCAGCTTAAGCAGCAAAACCATCTGAAAGGGAAAGGAACACCTTCATTTACATTAGTCTTACCCTAGTTTTTAAGTATCTGCTTTCTAATTAATAGAATCATTTGCTAAGAAATTAGGTATGTTCAACACTGATCAAAACACTTATGAAATCTTAGTCCCTAGCTAGAAGTGCCTTTGAGCAACACAAGCTGCAAAACCCATTATAAAGCTTATGATGTTTTTTTCTGAGCATAGCCATTTTTCTATATCACTCCTGCATCAAATATTGGCAGCTTGCAAGCTTTGTGTCCACTTAAGACAGGATCATCCGCCTTCCTGCTCTTCCTATGCTCTGCTGCCTCTTGGGGTAGTTAGTAATGGAGGGAGCACCAAGATAGATAGTCCTTGAGCTCACTGACATGAGGGACTTTGGTGCTCATGGGCTTTGCTTAGACAGCAGAGGTGTACTTGTCATTGGGGCTGGCTTCAGAGGCATCTTTTATGGTTTGGCCTAACATTTGCTCAACCAAGCTGCATCAAGGCCACAATTCCTTGCTGTCTTTCCTTTCTGTGGTCAGAAACTGCAAAATAAATACAGTAAAATAAATAAAAATCTTGATAAATAAGTATTCAATGAATAAAGAAGATAGAGAAATAAATAAACAGGAAAAATAAAAAGGTACTAGAATGTCTAGAATGTCATTCAGTTTAAGAGCAGCTCTGACCTATTAGTAGCTCCATTTCAAAGAAGAAGCCACATCCTAAACAAGGGTCAGATTCTGATGGCTTTAATCATGTATCTGCTCTACTGTTACTGACAGTAGCTGCCAAGGGGGTTGCAAGAAGGAAATAGAGCTTGACTTTTCTCATAGCTCTATCTTTTGTGAGCAAAACAAAAGAATATATAAAAGACTAAACATACATCTATGATTTTTCGTCCATAGTCCCATGCTGGATATCCATACTGCAGCAAATTCTGACTTACAACAATTTCCACTGCCCCTGTCTATCTCATACATGAGAAAAACAACTAAAATGCTGGATATGCAAATTTTTTCCATTTTATTTTTAGTTCTGACATGGCCAGAGGATATAGGGCTGTCCTTGGGCAGTGCTCTCTGTGTTTGAAAAGTGCCTATATTGATCTACAGCCCCAGCTGGTAAAAACAAAGGAAAATGTGAAAAACACAATTCAACATGCACTGAAGATTAGACACCAGAGCCAGTACCGGTTTTTTTTCTGTTCAAGGTTTGGATTCTTCTAATACAGTGCCTCTGTGTGTGTGGTTTGACTTCAATATTTCCTGGAGGAATGTGTCCGCACAGCTAAACAAAATACCTCCCTGGGGGCAGCTTGTGCTTTACAGTTGCTGCAACACAAAGAGAAAATCAGATTTTACAAAGACAGAAATGGAGTACATCCTGCCAGGGTATAAGAAAAGCTTCATGCTTGACATCTTTAATGGTCAAATTACAATATAAAAAAATTATATTTTACTCCAGTGCATTTAGATCAGGAGCCTTGAAACCTTCCCTATCTCTTTGAGAGCTAAACACATGAAAATAATCAATTTTTCTAGCTAAAAAAGGACTATAACCAGGCACCTTTTCCATACCACTCTTAAACATGTTCCACATGCTTTGTAAGTCACTCTTTTCCCCTGAGGATTGGTCTGTTAACAAAGAAGTGTATTAAATACAGATGAACAAAAAGATCAGCGCAGAGCTTTTCCTCGTGCTTGCAAATACTGATTTGTCTACAGGGCTACTCAGATCTGACACTGGGTCTCTCTCAGTGAGGGCACAGCATCCTTAGAGAACAACAAATACATTTAGCCTTTTCCTAGCAAGTTCAACACTTGATAGCAAGGCTTAGAAAATGCATGTTACTAACATTTTTTTTTTATTATTCCTATCAAAGTATAAAGCTAAACAGAGCCAGTTTATTGGCATCAAGAACCAACACACTGTGTCTGGAAATGTAACACTTCTTTGAAAAGTATGTGTAAAGTAAAAATCAAAGAGTCTGCTTTGATCACTTTGATACTTTCCTGAATGTTGTTCAGTTTCTTTGACTTTATTCGTTCCATTTCTCTTTGGTGTCAGAGGGAAAATGGTGTGAAGAATGCTATCATTCTCTGCCTGGTGCATTGTTTTATTACAGAAGCTCATGTACCTAAATTATGCAATAAGAAGAATTGAAACTGTCTTCTTGACATAAATAAAGCTGATGCCAACCGTTTTTGTTAGCGTACAATTAATGAATAAAAAGGGTTGATGTTCTGAGTGCAGTTCATAGTGTGGCAGCTGCTGTGCTGCCTGTACATATGCTTTTCACATTCCCCAGAAGGAAACACAGCCTTTCTGAGAGCACTGCGTAGCTGCACAGTACTGCTTGCTCTGCAGTTTTAATGCTGTATTTAGACTAGGGTCTGGTGGGGCAACTGTGCTTTACTGGACAGTACATTACTGCATCTTTCTCTGGGCTGGAATCCAAGACCTCCAGCCTCTATTTCAGGCAGCTGTGGGCTCTCTCCTAGAAAGCCATGGACTATCTCCCTACACCTCTGCAGCTTTATTTCTCCTATCAGTTAAAGCAATGGCTTCTGGTCAGCAATTAAGGCAACATAGAAGCAGAGTTTACAGCTTCCCTGGGCTGTAAACCCAGGCTTCCTTGTGTGCCTGGATTTCTGCTTCTTTGAGTGACTGAGATGTATCTGCATAGAGAGATTATCTACAGGACCACCTCCCTTTCCATCCCTAGTACAGAACTTCCTGGTAACAGCTAAGGGAAATAGGCTGTGAATAAGGAAGCCTGCACTGGAGCTGGAGTGATCTGAGCTACAGAGCAGACAGTCAGCTTTGACAGGAGAATAGGACAAGGACCCAGCTGTTGGAAAAGTAGTTGGGGTGACAAGTTGGGGTAGAAGGGAAAAATGCCCACTTTGTCCTAACTCTCCCATTCACTGAATATTCTTACTGTTCTTTCTGCAGCCCATACAGTCTGGATTCATCTTCCTTAACCATGGGTGACCACAAGTGTATGTAATATGCCAGATGAGCAGATCTCTACTTTTACACTGATGTCAACATCTCCTTGTCCCTGCTGACTGTAACTTTTCTGACACATCCTAAGATTACATTCACATTTTTTTATGGCAGTTTGGACTAGTGGCTAATAGCAATACCATGATTAATAAGAAAATATGTAGTGATAAATTCAACACATTTTTTTGTGTCCTCTGTCACTGCTATATAATCATCTCTTTCATTACAGTAGAAATTCTATGCAAAAAGTCATAGCCAAACACATAGAATCATAAAATCATAGAATCATTACGGTTGGAAAAAACATCCAAGATCAAGTCCAACCTTCTACCCAGCACCTCCATGACTGCTAGACCATGTCTCAAAGCACAACAACCATCTGGTTTTTGAGTACCACCAGGGATAGCAATTCCACCACTTCCCTGGGCAGCCTGTTCCAATGCTTAACTACTCTTTCAGTAAAGAAATTCTTCCTAATATCTAAGCTGAACTTCCCCTGGCACAACCTGTGGCCATCTTTTCTTGTCCTGTCGTTAGTTACTAGGGAGAAGAGGCCAACAGTGGCCTCACTACAACCTCCTTTCAGATAGCAGTAGAGTGATAAGGTCTCTTCTCAGCCTTCTCTTCTTCAGGCTAAACAATCCCAGCTCCTTCAGCCTTTCTTCATAAGACAGGTTCTCCAAAACCCTCACCAGCTTTGCTGCCCTTCTCTGTACCTGCTCCAGTACCTCAATGTCTTCCTTATACTGTGGTGCCAAAAACTGGACACACTACTCAGGGTGCAGTCTCACCAGTGCCAAGTACAGGGACCCAGTCACATCCTTCCTCCATTTGGCCACACCATTTCTGATACAGGCCAGGATGGTGTTGGCCTTCCTGGCCACCTGAGCACACTGCTGCCTCATGTTTAGGCAGCTGTCAATCAACACACCCAGGTCCTTTTCTGCCAGTCATCTTTCCAGCCACTCCTCATGAAGCCTGTAGCATTGCAGGGGGTTGCTGTGACTGAAGTTCAAGACCCAGCACTTGGCCTTATTAAAACTCATATAATTGACTTTGGTCCATCTATCCAGCCTGTCCAGATCTCTCTTCAGAAACTTCCTGCTCTCAAGCAGATTAACACTCCCGCTTAATTACATGTTGTCTGCAAATTTCCAAATAATTGATAAAGATGAAATAGGACCAACCCCAGCACTGAGCACTGGGGAACACCACTTGTGACCAGTCCCCAATTATATTTAACTCTGCTTACCACAATTCTTTGGGCTCAGCCATCCAGACAGTTTTTAACCCAGCAAAGAATCTGTCTATGCCATGAGCCACCAGCTTCTCCAGCAGAATATTATTGGATTTAATTATTTCCATTAATGAGGTCTCTAGTGATGTTTATTTATTTATTTAGGCTATTATGATTTTCTATGTTGATACTGACTCCTAAACTTTTGGTTTACATTATGTCAGTGGAAGGTACATGGTAATACTTGTCAGAAAGATAGATCATGATTAATACAGTAAAGACAATGCCTTAGCCATGTGTCTTTGTATTACCAGGAAGTCATTATTTCACACAAAATGCTTGGCCATAAGGTAGATGATTAATATATTAAGACTGGATAATTTAAGGTAAACAGACAGGGTTTTCCTTTAGTATTTACCCAAGATTACTGGGGAACTGGGCAGCCTCTTTCCCTCATGTGCACTCACACATGCTTTTACCCTTTTGGGGCTATTTATTTGAGGAACAATGTTTTAACAAAGAACATTTAAATTGCCTCTGCAAACTTTAGCATGACTTCTCTCTTGTATACTCTATATATATGTATATCAGAAGGACACTTTACATTTCAAAAGCAACACACTTCTCACAGTTTTTTGAAGACGGCTTCTTATTTCAAGAGAGCTTCTCATTTGCAAGGGTAGCCTCAGCTCTCAGCAAGAGAGATCACTGCAGTGACTCACTAGCTCTCATTGCTGATAAGATTTCTTTTTGCCCCAAATGCAGTTTGCTTGGTTTTCAGCTTGGGAAACTTCTTTAAATTCACCAGTGACTTTGCCAGCTAGACAACGACAGCATCAGAGTGTGAATCAAACCATTTCAATGGACTGATTGTGAAATAAATATGAACAGAAACAGCAGGGGGTGGCTTTTCTTCAGCAGTCACAGTTTCCTTTTCACTATATGCCCTTAAAATGCCCAGGCAGCCTATTAGCAGAGGGGAAGATTGATAGAATTGCATTTACATTTTAAATCAAGCCAAGTTCTCACTTCCCCAGCCACAACCCTTCTAAAACATCAAACAAACAAACAAACAAAACAAAACAAGAAAAGCTGCAGCCAAATAGAAAAGAAGAAAATAAATGCTCATTTGATTAGTCTTCTAATGGAAATTAGCTTAATGATCCAAAATTAAAAGTATAGACTTTAAAGACCTTGGCTTGTTCTACCCATGAAAGGCGTAACACTGCAACTGGGGTGATTCTTCACTCAAAACATTTCTCTTTGTGTGATCCCTCTGTGCTTTCCTCAGTACACTACCCAGCTGTAATGCTGTCTCAGTATCATTATTTCTCTTTCATTTGGGGAAAAACTATAAAGGTAAAATGAAACTTTATAAAACCATGAGAGTAAGCAGACACACTGTTGCTGAGAAAGTCCCCCAAGACACCCTTGAATCTAACTTGTCTTTCACCCAGACAATGACCATGAACACCCACCCTGGCACCAGCTGCTCTGGGCACCCCATGCCAAGGTGGGCTGAGTTAATGCACTGCCAGGAGCTCTTCTGGAAGCTACTTAAGAAACAGCCATGCAGGTGGGAGGCCACTTGGCACCTTGTTCTTTCAGATGTTCTCAAAATTACCTGTTGAACACTGCCTTACACCTGCCAGATGGATGGGGGCAACACCACCCCTGCTCTGCGTCTGCTGAGACTGCAGAGTGACCTCCTGGTAGACAGGACCCTGCTGCTAGCTGCGGTCTTACTACCATAGAGAGTTATCAGCTATACTAGGCATGTATGCAGCTACATTTCACATATCTTAAACTAATTATTTTCTTAGTTCCCCAATTTAAACAAATACAAGCTAAATCCGCACTTGTAGAGACGCCTGGTCATCTGGCAATTTGTTGCATACAGTTCAGAAGCAGGAGATTCTTCTTTCTTTTTCATTTTTATCAAAATGATCTAAAACAGAAAAGTTGCAATGAAGAATGAAATTTAGGTCTCAATGACAGTTACATCTGAAACAGTCTGATATTGACACCAGTTTCTGACATGCTTTTTTTTTTTCTTTGTTTCAAGGCAAGTTGACAGAACAAAAATACAATTATTGTTTATTGATTTTCTTAAACAGAATGAAACTCCACTTATTTTCATCGCTTCTGGATTTTACCTAGTAGAGATCATCAACTATTCCACCCTATTTTATTCATTTTTTTGTTCCATAGAAGAGCATTCATAACTGTATAAGTTACTTTCACATTGTCCTGGTTTGAGTGAGAACAGAACTGATTCTGTTCAGTGATTTTACTTTTCAGCTCAGTTCTTCTAACTGCACTGTCTGAAGTTAGCAGCCTGTTTTCACAGACAGTGTCTGCTGCTGGCAGTGATAACACCCCATGGTTAGAGTTACTACCAAGGATTGGTGTGCATACCAAGGCCACTGCTGGATCCTGTGTACCACGCTGGGGGGTGCAGGAAAGGGAAAGGCCACACCTGCAGGGAGGAGCAGACAGGGCAGGTGACCCCAAACTGACCAACGAGGGATTCCATCCCATATACATCATATTGGGTATAAACCAGAGGGATCCAGAGGGTCTATAGATTTTTGTTTACTTGCTTTCTTGCTAGTTTTGCTTGCTAGCTTACTTGATTGCTTGCTCGCCCTCTTTCTGGGGGCTCCCAGGCTCTTTTCCCCTCTTGGACCGCTTTGCCAGCTTTGCTCAGCTTGGCTCAGGTCCTCTTTCAGTTCCTTCCTCGAAGCATCCAAGGAGGACTCTGTCTGTTCTGCCTTCGATCCCAGTCAGTGTGTTCCTGAATCTGGTACCAGAATCCAGCTCCTGTACACAGCTCCCATCTGCTGCTGGGCCCAATCTGGGACTCCCCCGCCAGTGCCTGCTCCACAGCATCAGTGACAGTGATGTAATTACCATCAGGGGGAGATGGGTTTGATACTGGTTTTGTATATATTTGTACATATTCTATTTTATTATTATTATTAAAGCTGTTCCAGTTTCCTTTTCTAATTGCTCAGTCTCTCTCCCTTATTCCCTTTCTCTTCCCCTTTGGGGAGGGAGAGGGGTTAACAGAGAGCATCTGTTATAGGTCTAAGGGGCTGTCCGGACCCAAAAGCTTGACACACATCATTTGGTTTTAGGGCACTGGAAAAGACAGATTTGAACCATGTTGTGTCTCCAACAGACAGGACTGCAAAAGGTAATACTCTCTGTGAAAAACAAGAAATAATGCATCTGATTTACTCTTGATTTAAGCTTCAGGGGGCTTGGGCTACTAAGACAAATGAACTGAACACAAGTTTTAACCTGCAGGATTCTGTGACTTGTGTTGCTGATTTCAGTGATGGCAAGATTTCTTCCACTATGCTTAAATATAAAATGTGAAAAGCAATGTGTAGAAAAGAAAGTAGAACTATAGAGACATGACGTATTATATGGACCCATACTTTACCTTCTCAGCCAGCTGAGATGAGAATTTATATTACCTTGTGGTTGTGTTACCTTGTTGGAAGAACTGTTAGAATCATAGAATCATTATGGTTGGAAAGGGCCTCTAGGATCATCAAGTCCAACTTTCATCCTAACATCTTTCTATCCATAGCCTCAAGTGCTACTTCTACTTTTTTTTTAAACACGTCCAAAGATGGTGACTCCACCACCTCCCTGGGAAGTCAACTGTTGTTTGTATCCAGAAATATACACAGCAACATAAGCTTTGACATTCACAGGTTTCTAGGCAAGAATACAAAACTGAGCCTGCTAGTATGTTAAGCAGCTACTAAAAAGCTCCTGTGCAGGCTGTAGTTCAGCAGAGAAGTCTCTCTGGATTCCTGTTTGGCTTGGACTGCATTGTTATACATAGCTACACTTTCAGTCTCATCCATTTATTTTCTTTTAGTGACATAATGTTTCTGAATGGTGTGGGAATACCAGTCCTAGAAAATTAAGTCCCCCATCTCCTTGCAGATTAAGCATAGCATAGACAATTGCTCCTTGTAGGGACAACACCTGAGAGCAGATAGTTCAGACCTTATGCTTTTTCAGCTCTTTAATTCTCCAGTGGGCTTGTACTGGGGACAAATTTGATAGATGAATGCATTTATTTATATCACCTCTGATACATTCCTTGCTGGCTGACATAATTTTTCATATAAATTGTAATTAGGGAGGGTGGGAAGCTGCCCAACAATGATAAGACCTGGAGCTATCTGCCACATTTGCATGTGGGGAGAGAGAGGGAGAGTGAGGGCAAGGGGAAGGCAGGAAAGCATGAATAACTTGCTTTTTATTGCTGAGCAATGGTCCAAACCTGAACAAGAATCTCTCCCCGAAACTCTGTTATTGATGCCCTGACTTCAGTGTTAATAAATAATGATATTACCTTAAGATAGTTCACACAGTTGAGTGGCCTTGAAGCCCAAAGAGAGCACAGACAAGGCACTTGTGTGCTACCGGGAAGAAAGAGGCAGCTCTGCCCGTGCCCAAGCCAGGAAGCCAGGCTGAAAGCACCACCGTTATTTCACTGGAGAGATCTGCAAGTTGCTCCGGGGTAAAACTGTCTTTTTCTTATCAAGGTGGTTAAGGCTTAAGACTCCAAATCCTGCATTACTTAAATCAATAAGCCTTGAAGTCACTGAAAAGAGTATCACTGACAGGGCTAAAATCACATGATCTCCCGTCTCCCTGGTGTTGATGGCAGTGTTCCCACAGCGTCCGTGGGAAATACCATTATCCCCATTACACAGACAGCAGTCAAGACACAGACAAGCCAGGCTATGTCTGCACTGCAGCGATAGATCCCTGTGCAGACATCTCCATGCCGTTCTGGGCACTGCCGCTACAGAGCCAAATATACCCCTGGGGATGCGGGAGCCTACTGCCTGAGCCCCTGCCCTGCTGCAAAGCCAGGTTAGACACACCACCCACAGAGAGGGCTGGTAAGCACAGTGTCAGTGATGCAGTCGCTGGTCCAAGGCAGCATAGGGAAATTATTCCAGTTCCCCAACACCGCTTGGCTGTCCTGTGCCAGGTTTGTGCTGACCTCCAGAGTTCAGAACACCTTGGGGTTTTTTCTGACCCAGATGGCTTATCTGCTTCTATAACCATTTTACCTAACAGGCTTTTGAGAAGTAACATATGTTTCCTCAACATGTATGTTAATTAAAACAAACAAACAAAACTGGTCTTGTAGCCCAGAGACAGCCCTGAGGTCCTGTCTGTCTTGTCTATTGCCACAGCTTGGCCAAGCTATGCAGATCACCAGCGGAGACTTACTGCTAGAGTGCAAGAGAGAAGGAAACATACTGGATTACCCCAGCTTCAAATGCAGGTACACTGTGCTGCTGTACCAGTCTTCCCTTCTATACTGGGACAGCTGGCCAAACCCAGGGCAATGTGTGAAGTTGCACAACTCCTATCCCAAAATTCAGTGCTAAGGTCTAGAAAAAGTCTCAACAAAGTGCATCGTTGCATTTACAAGGAAAAATACAGCAAACAGATGAGACCGTAATCAAAATGCCAGGGTTTCCGAAAAGCCTTGTGATGAGATTGAAGTTTGTAGGGCAGTTTAACTCTGCTCTGAAGCAAGAAGTGACAGCTTTGCCCACAACAGCCAGCTGAGTCACAGGGCTTTGAACTGCTTCTTAAACACAAAGGGCTTTCTCTGTAAAGTGCTAGTTTACTTTTTTTTCCTATTTTTCATATAATCAAAAGCTCATTTCATGAGGTGTCTCATGGCAGCCCCTGACTATTTTAAAATAAACATTTTCATTAAACAAGTGGATTTTGGTATTAGGAAGTCAGCAACTTGAAAGGGCTTTTGTCAAAAGTTGTTGGAGGTTCTAATAGACTGTTCAAACATGGGAGGAATTTCTGCCTGCATAGTGAGTCCTTTGACTTAGAAAAATATTATTGTTTGAGTTTTCAGTAACTTGGAAGCAAAAGGACAACATAGACAAATTTATTTTTTTTTTAGAGTAAATAGGCAGTTATGTCATGATGGACTTCTATGTTTACTCTTAGCCCATGTGTCTTCTTTTGCTATGGAATATTCCTTTTAAAAAAGTAAATAAAGATCTGTAAATAATACTCAGGGATATAGTGACATCATCAGCCTCAAGAGGTAACAAAACTCAGATTTTAAGAGCCTTCAGAGCCTTCACAGGCTCACTGAATTGAGGAGTATGGTAAAGATATATCTGTGGTGGAGATATCCATGTCATGGTGATTACAAATACGATGTCACTGATTAACTCCTGTTATGCTCCCTTCTAATGCCAACCTGAGCACTGTCCCACAGGTTGGAAAGACTGTAAATATCAGCTTCTTCATAGACAGTATCTATGGGTGAGAAGAATCACAGAATGATAGGGGTTGGAAGGAACCTCTGGAGATCATCTAGTCCAACCTGCCTGCCAAAGCAACTTCATCTAGATCAAGTTGACCAGCAATGCATCCAGGTGGTTCTCTGGACCCAAAGAAGGAGACTCCATAACCTCTCTGGGCAGGCTGTCCCAATGCTCTGTCACAGTAAAGAAGTTCCTCCTTATGTTTAGGTGGAATTTCCTGCGTTCCAGTTTGTGCCCATTGCCCCCCTGTCCTGTCACTGGGAACCACTGAAAAGACACTGGCCCCAACCTCTGACCCTTTAGGTATTTATAGGCTTTGGTAAGATCCCCTCTCAGTCTTCTCTTCTCCAGACTAAACAGACCCAGTTCTCTCAGCCTTTCACAAATCACAGAATGTCAGGGGCTGGAAGGGACCTTGAATGTCATAAGAGAGATGTTCCAGTCCCCTCATTGACTTTGTATCCCTCTGCTGGACTCTATCCAGTAATTCCCTGTCTCTCTTGAACTGGGGAGCCCAGAACTGCACACAGTACTCCATATATGGCCTCACTAGGGCAGAGCAGAGAGGGAGGAGAACCTCCCTCAACATGCTGGTCACACTCTTCATAACGAACCCCAGGATACCACTGGTCTTCTTGGCCACGAGAATACACAGCTGTCTCATGGTTAACCTATTGTCCACCATGACTCTCAGGTCCTTCTCTGTAGAACTGCTTTCCAGCAGGTCAACCCTTAACCTGTACTGGTACATGGGGTTATTCCTCCCCAGGTGCAGGACTCTACACTTGGCCTTGTTGAATTTCATCAGGATCCCCTCTGCCCAACTCTCCAGTCTGCCCATATCTTGCTGAATGGCAGCATCATTCTTTGTCCCTTCACCTCCTGTATCTCTAAAAACTATTTCCATGTCAAATTGAATATAAGATATAATAAGATGCTATTAGCCTTTGTGAAGCAGAGCTTGAGTCTCCCTGTTAAAGGGGGACTGCCCAAGGCAGGATACACACCATAATACTAAGTGACTTTGCATAAATGACTGGATAAAAAAAGCCACCGAAAAGAGAGCCAGGAGTTTTAAGGGCTTTGGTAACTGTATACTGGGTTCAGAGTTGTGCCAGGTGCCCTAGACTGAAAGGACTCCCAGTACCTGGTGTGCCCAGTGTCACTAGTGATTTCTTCTTAAGTCACCAGTGAGCTTCTTAGAGAAAGAGAAGTTATTTACTCATATCTGGACCATAAAATGAATGTACTCAGAGCTCAAAGGTAATCTTGCTGATGAGCTACAAATAGAAAAATAAGAGAAGAAGCTATTAATCCTTTTTCAACTGAGTTGAATATTCTACATGCTGAGGTTTGCAGAAGTGCTGATGAGCTAGTAGATGTTGGAAAATAGCCTTCTGGGTGAGAGTCAACTATGCATGTAATCTGGCCCAGGGAGAAGATTTAGGTAAGGAAATTAAACTCCAGTCCTTTCTTTTTTAAAAAAATTACATTACATTAACTTAAATTAAATTAAATTCCTGGTATTTCTAAGGGTTGTTCATATTTTTAGCTCTTTGAGCAGACATCCATCACAGGTTGCTTTCTTTGAGTTAATTTATATGGAACAAAGAGAAGCCACAAGGCAGGAATACTGCAGCTGAGCAGAAACTTCAGAGTAAATTACTCCAGCAATTTTGTCCCTTCAAAGAATAGAAAGATCTTTTTTTTTTTATATTTGTTTAAATGTTTTGGTGAGGCCTGGATCCAGCCTTTGTTTTGCTCTCTGGGCTAAGAAGAGCTTGGTGGCTCAGCAAGTCATTGCATTTCCCTGTTCTGAAGAAGGAAGTCAATGGGTGGATGATTTCCCATGCCTGTTGATTGCAAACCCTCTCTGCAAGTGTGTGGGACTGAGCAAGTCTCACCTCTTAGGAGAAGAGTCATGAGTATGCAGGCTGAAAGTGTGGGACCAGGCAGACTTTAAGTGCAAAGGCATGAACGTCATTCCACCTCCTTACCTCTATCACTACCTCAAAACATGGCCATCCAACACAAGACAATTCAGAAACTGAGAAAGAGATGAATTACAGGTCTCATACTTTTCGGGCAAAAATCGTAAGCCCTCAATATTATGCAAGCACTGGGCTTTTCCTCCTCCAAATGTCTTATTGAAGCTGAGGGCTGTGACTGCAATAGGTGGCATTCGGTGCTTTTGCCAGGCTCCCTCAGACATGACAACTGAATGAGATTTCTGTAGCATGGGGCTTTTACCCCAGTTTGGGGGAGAGGATATTGTGTTAGGCTATGGGAACCTACACACTTGCCTCTCTCAGCCTAGGAAACCAACATATAACTCAATTTATGATGTAATTCCAAACTGGTGTTGGCACCTTTAACATTATCGCACCCTAAAAAGAGAGATTTTAAATAGCTTTTGATCACCTGAATATGGACAAGACACAGGACATGGAGCACTGTTTTGCTGATGTTTCATGCCACACAAAGAGTGGCTATAAGGCCACGTTTCTCCCAGTCATTTTGACACCTATCTTTTAGAATATGATCCATAGTATTTAATTATAGTTTGAAACGGAGGCATCAGTGTAGGCTTCATATAGGTAAAATATCAAGAAAGACAATATTACTTGCACTTTATAAAAAAGAAAATAAAAATGTAAATGCTTCATTTTGAAACTGTCTTTAGCCACAGCTGAGTTGTTGACTTCTTGTACTGGGTCAGCATTTGTCCTATTCAGAAGACTGTTTTTGTGGCAGAGCAACTACATTTTAGCAGCTTGCCAAGGGAGAATGCAATAGAGGAATAATATTTCACTCCTACCCTCAGCTACTCTTTACAGTAAAGAGATGGTGATTAAGAGTCTGTTCCTTTGCCAGCAAAATTCACAGTAAGCACCATCCTTTCCTTGTACATGGTATAGGTAACTGTGTTTAGATCTGTGATAGAGCTGCTTGGGGCCATCTGAGATGTTTTCCTGTCTGCTTTTGGCCTCTCCAATCATTTGTCTAGTCAGCTGCCTTTCCTGAAAATAAGATCAGGCAGCCCATTCACCACAGCCAGTCTTAAATTCCCCACAGTCAGGACTCCCAACTTTTCTTTCTCAGAATTTACCACTTTAACCTTGAGGACTACATGATGATACTAAACCAGCCATTCTTTATGAAAGCAAAGAAATTAATAACAAGACTGTGGAATCCAGCTCCCTTTCCCTGTTTCCTCCATGTGTTTCAGTCAGAGTTCTCTGAAACATATAGAATACTTTTTTTTTCTCCCAAACTAATTTTCAAGACTCTGATTTTTATCCCTAAAATGTCTGGTGGAAAGTCCCTTTATTTTACTAGTATTCAATCATTTCCCCTTCTCCCACCATCAGTGAGCTTTCATGGTCTACTGTAATGCCAGGGGATTGCAGTACTTCATCACATACTTCAGTGCATTGGTTAATACTTAACTAGAACCTGAATTTGAAAGGTGGTGTGGGGGGGAGTTTGGAGGGGAGAAATTTGTGAAATAACTGGGTTTTAATACAAGGATACCTCTATTTACAAGACTATTAAAAAGTAAGAGCAATATAAGCTCAGCCCCAGGCCTGTATCCCAGCATCTGGATTTTTCAGCTCCATCTGGCTTCCAATAAAAGAACAGAGCCTCATAAATTCAACTCAGAAAGCAAAATAGTTTTTGTACATTTGTGACAGACATATAGAGATGTATTCACTCTGAGACACAGATATGTAAATATACAGCAGTATTGTTTTGATTAAGAAGTTGTGAGCATCCGCATAGGTAAAAAGAGAAAACTACACTAGATCTGGGAGATTTCCTTTACAGCAGTAACCTTTCAGATGTACTAAGGATGATAAGCAAGTTGGATTGATACTGCCAATATATGACACCATTCCTGGAAATAATTTTTCTCCACTTGCAGCCTATGTAGTCCCACAGCTGTACATTACATTCTCAAGTATATTGGGTTTTCATGGCAAGGTTTTGGTAGCAGTGGACTACAGGGCTGACTTCTGTGAGAAGCTGATAGAAGATCCCCTATATCCAACAGAGCCCATACCAGTCATCTCTAAGTTGCACCCACTTCTGGCCAAGGCTAAGCCCATCAGCAACGGTGGTAGCACCTCTGAGATAATATATTTAAGGGGCGGAAAACCCTGTGCAACAGCAGTTTAATCCAGACAGAGGAGTAAGAACATGTGAGAAAAACAATACTGCAGGCATCACGGTCAGTGTAGAAGGAAGGGGAAGAGGTACTCCAGATGCTAGAGCAGAGATTTCCTGCAGCCCACTGTGAAGACCATGGTGAGGCAAGATCTTCTTCAGCAGCCCATGGAGGTCCACAGCTGAACAGATATCCACCTGCAGCCTATGGAGGACCCCATACTGGAGCAGGTGGTGTCTCGAAGGGGGTTGTGATTCTATGGGAAGCCTGCACTGGAGTAGGCTCCTGGAAGGATATGTGGGCCCATGGAGAAAGAAGCCCATGATGGAGCAGCTTTGCTGGCAGGACTTGTGGCCTTGCAGAGGACCCACACTGGAGCAGTCTGCTCCTGAAGGACTGCACACTGTGGAAAGGACCCACACTGGGGCAGTTCATAAAGAACTGTAGCCCATGGGAAGGACTCACATTGGAAAAGTTCATGAAGGACTGTTTCTCATGGGATGGACCCCATGTTGGAACAGGGGAAGAGTGTGAGGAGTCCTATCCCTGAGGAGGAAGGAGCAACAGAGACAATGTGTGATGAACTGACCACAACACATATTCCCTGTCCCGCTGTGCTGCTGGGAGGGAGGAGGTAGCAAAAATTGGGAGTGAAGTTGAACCTAGAAAGAATGGAGGGGTGTGGGAAAGGTGTGATTTTATTTCTTATTATACTACTCTGATTTGATTGGTAATAAATCAATTTTTCTTCAATTCATGTCTGTTTTGCCCATTATGGTAATTGGTGAGTGATATCATCCTGTCCTTATATTAACCCATGAACTTTTCATTATATCTTCTCTCCCCTGTCCAGCTGAGTAGGGGAAATGATAGAGAAGTTTTGGTGGGCAACTGGCATCCAGACAGGGTCAGCTTACCACATCAACAGAGGCATGTGTGCCAAAGCACATACAGGATCAGGGACTTTGATAACCTTGTGCTGTTTCTTATGCATATTTCTGCTGCTTTAGATGCTCACTGGATTGTTTTCTTTCTGGCATGAGCAGTGCCAGCCTTGTTTGTTTTTATTACTCTCATTCCCTCCTTCCCCTGCTTCAAGCAGGAAAGC
Organism: Megaceryle torquata; assembly: GCA_024611175.1. Classification (NCBI taxonomy): domain Eukaryota; kingdom Metazoa; phylum Chordata; class Aves; order Coraciiformes; family Cerylidae; genus Megaceryle; species Megaceryle torquata. Next base: position 46,012 of record JANIJG010012064.1, on the reverse strand, counting down.
ACTAACAGCTCTGCTTCATAGCTTGGCAGGAAATTTAAAACAGCAGCAGGCTTCTGCTCAGACCACCCCCAGACTTTTTTTTTTTTCCCCGTCAATGCAGGAGACTATTTAATTGGGGGCTGACTTGTCAAACTTACTCATTGATGCTTACCAGTAGCTGCGTAACCACTAAGGGTGATTTTTTTTTTCCTCCTTTCTCTCTCTTTTGGACAAGCTCCCCACAATGAAGATGCTTCTGAGCCTGATTGCTCTGCTCTCTGCTGCCCTGTTAGCCAACGCAGCCCCTCCAACTTGCTACTCAAGGGTGTTGTCTCTGAGCAAAGAAATCACAGAGTCCTTTAAGGAGCTACAGACCTCCAAAGCTGTGGTGAGTCTACCTAAAAACTGTTCCTGCAAAGACACTCAAGGCTGCTTGCTCTTGACATGTTTCTCTCAAAACAAAATTGCAATGGGTCTTTCTTCTTTCTTGCAGGACTCATGTGTGGTGATGCTGCCCAGGCTTTATTTGGACATACATGTAAGTTTTCACACTACTTTCTTACTGCTATACAATATAAACATCTCATGAAAAAAAGTAACTTTTAAGATTGTACTCCAGAAGAGTGGTTTGAAATCAGTTTTTAAAAGCTTAATTAGCTAGAGTGATGAATGACAAAAGAAATCTCATTTTTAACCATATAGAATACAGAGATTCTGATTTTTACTTGTTTTAAAATTAAAAAAAAAAGAGGAAATCAATATATTGAAGTGATTGCAATTTGCACATTACTGATTTATTGTGACTGAGCCTTTCCATAAGTTAAATATGTACAACAAAACTTTGAATAATAGTTTAAAAGAGGAAGTGGAGAATAAACTTTCTTCACTTAATATATCTACTTCATTTTTATCATGAGTGACTTCTGGAACTGAAGTTTTAATAAAAAGAAGTGCAAGAACACCTTGCTGGTTTTTTCTCTTTGTCCAAACCATGACACTGTTTTAAATAGCCACTTGTTGAATCCAGAAAGGAAAAGTATGCCTGAGGATATGGAAGAGGGATACTGAGAAAAGACAGCAGTAGTCATCTCCCAGAAAAAACAAAATAGCCTCCTGCACACATAGTTTATGTTATAATGTTCTGCTCTGGGATATTTGACATATTTTGCTTCCTTTCCCAATACTCCACTGAGTAACTAAAAAGTAGAAAATACCAGACAAAGCAAGAGATGTCTTACACATTTTGCCAGAGGCAACTACACCATCAAGTCTTGCAAGCCAGGACCCCTTAGATCCCAATTCCAGAGTTGCCAGTGCCTCACTTGTTTGTAAAGACCAAGCAATGTGAGTCCAATGTCTCAGTTTCCCTTGCTTTAAAAGAAGAGCTGAGATATTTATTTACTAGCTTCACAAGGATGTTGTAAAATTCATGTTGACTGTGCTTTATTTCAGTAACACAAAGTCTGAGGTAAAAAATACTAAAAATAAAAAAATCATAGTGCTGACAGTATTGTCTATCACATGGAAACAGAGGATTCATATCTGTGATATATTAATAATCTGTTCACCAGCTAAATCAGGTGCTCTCTTAAAAGTGAAACAGTGCACTTACTCTGTAGGTAATTCCACCTTCTACAGGAGCAGATTTTACTGTATTGGCAATAAAATTTCTGTCTCCTTAGCAGCAAGAAATAAGCTGGAAAACGAAAACTGTGACTATGCAATTTTCCAAGCATTTATTTGGAAATACGAATGGAATATTGGTGATAAATTTTCCTAACTAAAGGTTACAATGATTACATGTACATAGAGGTAGGAATTCATGGTACCTACAATGGCAGTATGAATTTTGTAAGTGGTGGACTAGAAACATATATCTGTGTTTGTGCAGGCTTACACATACCTCTTTTGCATGCTTTGCAGAATTACTGTGTGTTGGCAAAACTCCGTGAGTTTGTGGCCTACCCCAGATGTGAAAGAGTGCTTGAAGTGAGTGAGCTGAAGGAGAAAGCCCGGAGCCTGTACACCATCATGATTTCCTACTGCAGAAGGGTAGGTCAAGATGCACCAACAGGGAGACAGTCTCTGCTTTTAGCCCTCGTTGTGTTCACCCTGGCCCCTAACCAGCAAAACTGGACCAGGGCCCAAGTTTCTCAACATTGTGCCATTTTCTGCCTTCCTTGTTATAAATAATAGCCTTCTATTTTGTTTCTCCAGGACTTGGTTTTCCTCACTGATGACTGTAATGCTCTGGAAAATCCTGTTCTGCCTCCCATTGAGCCTGCCATCATTGAAAGCTAAAAGAGAATCAACCCAAAAGTTGCACCTGGAAAATTTTCACGGGGACCAAGAATCCAAATAGGTATACACAGTCAACTACAACGTTAACAACTAAGATCTTTTTCAAGCACACTAGCAATATTATCTCAGACCTACCCATTTTATTCCGCCTTGGCAGGAAATGAACTGCATGCCTTGCATACCTACTGAGCTGCTAAGGAAACTACAGTTAGAGAGCATTTTTTCATTTGGCAAGGTATGATGTTTCAGCTTCACCAAATGTATAAAGTATGTTTTGTTTAAACATTAGATACTAGATTTTTTTTACTCTCCTATGAATAGCCAGATTCATATAAAGAAAATACATGTGATCAATATTCTATCCTGACTTAGCAGTTCTTCTTTTATTAGGTGAGCATGGAAGGGACCATATTTGTTTTTCTTAAAGTGTTCAATAGGAGAAATGTACTGGCAGATGTCTCTCTACTCCTATAGCTCATATATGTATGCTGATAGATTTTGATGTCAGACTTGTGAGAATAGAGGTGAAATTAACCTGTCTCTGTGGCAAACTAAATAAAAAGAGACTTCTAACCCAAGATGTTTGTGTTACATCATGTCTTTCAAGATCAATTCGAAAGGTGACATTCTTATAAACTTATTTTTCAGTCAATTGAAAGTTGTTTTTCACAGCATAAGACATCCTTGGCTTTGTTTCCATAGCAATACAACTTTGCTGTGTCTGCATGGTTTGACAATGTGTAAGTTTCTACTGATAATTTTTCCATACTGCAAACAATTTCTTTGATTAAATTAATGGATTTTTTTTTTTAATGCTGTTTCTGTCTTGTGAGAATGTAAGTTGTAAGGCAGTAGCTCAGAAAGCCTATGGCTTGGACAGATTGTTAAAACACAGCTCATATTCCAAGCTACTGAGATTAATAGAATTTTCAGATAATAGTTCCACAGTCATGGCTCCCTTCAAGATCTGTAGGACACAAGACATTCACACTCAGCAGCTCTTTGGTGACAAGAATAGAAAGGATCTTCCCCATTTTCTTGGAAGGAGCTGTTATTACCCCAGATGATCCTTCCTTCCTTCCTTCCTTCCTTCCTTCCTTCCTTCCTTCCTTCCTTCCTTCCTTCCTTCCTTCCTTCCTTCC
>JANIJG010012064.1:0-42490 GCA_024611175.1 Megaceryle torquata | reverse complement strand
CCCTCCGTCCTTCCTTCCTTCCTTCCTTCCTTCCTTCCTTCCTTCCTTCCTTCCTTCCTTCCTTCCTTCCTTCTGTACAAGCAATTCCCCTCTCTTCTGTATAGTATTTACTGGTCATCTGCATCACTGCCAACACTGGTCAGTTGTCTCACCATGTTTTATAAAAAAACCATCTTCTGTAATCATGGGTTTATGTGACAATTGCAGCTCCTTAATCATCCTGTCATCCCAGTGAATATCTGATGGTATAAAACAAAATGATATACAATGTTAGGAAATAAGTGAATCATAACATTAATTCAAAGAAAAAAAAAAGGGGGTGGGGATTGGAGAATGGGCTTTTTTCTTTATTTTGGAATTACCATGTCCTGTAGAAACTACTAATCTGACTTTAGCTATAGAAAATTTGACTTTCCCATTGGATCACAGAATAAGGGTGAAAAACTCTGAACCCAGGAGAGATACAGAGAAAAGTAAACCAGTGCTTTTCTTTCCAATTTGTTTTAATTCAAGGACATTCAAGGAATATGCCTGTCAGACTTTGCACTTCTCTCCTGAAGCTGAGGTCATCATGTGCTAACCCTACAAATCCCCTAGATGAGCCATTCTGCCCATAGGGAGCTCACATAGGTTCCACTCAGGTGTCTCTATGGGCATCTGGTAGAGACAGTTACAAGCTAGGACCAGACTGAACTAAAAACCAGACAACAGCTCAGATAATCCTACTATCAGAGAAAAATCCTTGCTTAGTTTTTCTTTTAGGATCCTTCTCCTTTCCAAGCCAGTAACCTCTGTATAAGATCCTGCACACTAGAGACAGCAAGACCATTTTTTCTGCATCACCTGGACATACCTAAGGCCAACCCCTTCAGCAGCAGCCATATCCTGGAATAAGGGCACTTATTAGCATGCTGGCAAGAAGCATGATACCCACATAGGGAGTGTGTAAGTAGTGCAAGCTCCCTAACTCAAGGAGAAATGCAGGTGAAGTTGAACTATTTACTGTCAGATGCTACATTCAGGTTTTTGCTCCCTCTAAGCAGGGATTCAGCCACCACCTGGGGAAGCAAGCAGTACTGGGATAACATCAAAGCCTATACACTTCCATACAAATACCAAAACCACATCACAGCCCCTTTTTACATACCTTTATACAAGAAAGCCGTGAACATACCCTGCAAGAAAGTGCAGTATGGATACCACAGGCCATAGTGTTTGCAGAGCTAACCCAGGGACTGGGTGGTACATATGTTTCAAATCTGTCATCAGGAACTGCTAATTTTTGGCTGGTTTTTTTTCATCTCCAGATACCCCAGGTGTTAAACACAGGTCTGTTGTAAAACTTGCATTGTGACTTGGCAAGCAAACTGCAGAGCAAGACATGTTCCCTTTCCTGCAGAAGCCCATGCAACTCTGTCCTTAGAATTGGACCTTGGGTAAAGTCTGTGCAGGTAACTGTGGCACTTCTGCCCCTGCTTCTTTCCTGTCACATGGACACACACTTTCTGAAATGGAGTATTTGATGACAATTTTCTCATGGATCATCTCATAACCCCTCTTTATCCTGATTATTTAAGTAAATAAGACTTCCCTAGTCCATTTTGATGGAACTCATGATCCTAACTCCAGGTTTCTCACTAAATGTTTCCATTCTTTCAACTACCTTCCAAACACATTTTCTCCTGCTTTAGGCTGATTATATTTGTGAGGAAAATGTAGCCTAGTTTCTCAATAACAAAATATCTTACAATAAGTCTTTAGAACTGGAAACAGAGTAGAAAGTATTACTTTATTGGTGTTGCTTTAGTTAGTAACTTTAGCCTTTTCATGACTAACAAGGACACACTCTTTCTACAATATACTCATAGCATGGTTACTTAACAACAGATCAGTTCTGTACTGTTACATCCTAATTCTGCAGAAGCTGAGAAAAGCAACTAGATGCTTTGAGGACTATACATACTTGAATGGACTTTAAAAGCCTATCCTCCATTTGCAGATGCTGTACATTTTATCCCAAGAATCAGATTTGTCTGGTGGTTGGTATGTTTTTACACCAAATATATTCCCTGTGTATTTTCTGTGTCTTCACGTCTTGTTTGTCATTTTTAATGGAAAGTATGATGAAAGCAAAGCTATGCTCTTTCAGTTCACTGTAACCTGCTGTCACTCAGACTGTCTTAATGAGATTTGTGATCAGATGAACTCTTTTTATGAACAGTATCTTTTTTTTCAGGTTGTCACAGTCTGGGGAAAAAAAAAACAAAAACAAAAACAAAAAACCACCGATAAAGAGATCTAATACACTTGCAATTTGCTAAGAAACCATCCACTCTTCCTTTCAGTAAGACAGTAAGTTTACCAACTCTTTAATTTGCCATTATACCAGGTATATAAGGAGTAGTGGAGCCATTCATACAGCTGAGCATTTATTCCTGTAACACAGCAGCCCATGCTCATTAGGGCCCCAGTGAACAAGGAGACCATGAAGGGATTAAGCACATATTTGTTGTGATTTGTCAACTGGCATCTTGCCTAGTTATTGCAGAATATTATTAAAAGCACATCATTAAGAAACTGCACACGGTTTGTACAATCATTAGGGAAGAATTTTAGAAAACAAAGCACCTGTTCTGTTTTCTTGGCTGTTGAAGGAGATTTGTTGGAAAGAGCAGTCAATTCTAGGACTCGGTTTTCTTTTGCAGATTTCTCTCTATCTGCAAGAAGCCTTACTGAAGAGCAGTCCTAGGACTGCTAGACTCTGCCTTATATTGGCATACAGAAGCCCAAGGTAATCAAAATGGTAGATCTTGAGGGCCATCTGAAAAATTATTCAAAGATATTAACTTTCAATTTTGTCCAGAAGTTATATTATGGATTTTACTAGAAGCAGCTCCTTTCCCAGCTCTTTTCTTCCAGTTCAGTCACACAGACTTTCCTTAAGTGATTCTTAAGGTATTCTGATCACTTAGCTTCTCATACACTGCTTTTTGGTGAAACCAGGACAGGGATGAGGACTAGCTACTCCAAGTCTAAAAAGATGTCAGACTTCAAAGAGATAATTAGATCATTCAAGGTAACGAGGTTCCACCTGATAACATATAACTTGCTACTAATTAATAGTAGCCCCCTACGTTAAATGTCTTTGTACCTTTGTCTGGCATGCTTTGACATGAAACAGTTCATGTCCTCCCTACTAATAATTTGCCTTCCTAATCAGGGTGACTGCAGCCAAGTTGCCTTTTGGCAATGGTATCTGATCCATTCTGTCTCCCAAGACACATCCAAACCTTGCTTGAAAGAGTGGCATCTGCCCTACATCAAAACTGCACAGAACTGTTATAACAATTTACAGGTATAGCCAGGCACGTTTCAATGCTAAGAAATGTTGCTAAGACTGAGGAAATAAGTAAAAGACTCATTTTGGAGTGCAGTGGTTCAGTTGTTCTCCCGGGAGAAGAGACATGTTTTCCAGATTGTTAAAGTATTTCATGTTATTATTGAACTGAAACCCAAATCCTGAAGCAGTCCAGGTAACAGACACAAAACCTGCCCAGTTTTTGTATGACTTTTCCAGAATGTAAGTACTAAGTAAATGAGTCAGAAAGGTGTTTTTCCTATTGAGAGTAAAAGGGAAGCAAGAATATATTTTTTTTTGTCTAACCAAGGTCAGACAGAAGCACTTCTAATGACCTAGGAAGGGAAAAAAGTGTTATTTGGAAATCACAGATTTTTTGTTTGTTTGTTTGCTTTCCAATGTTTAATACAGAGGTACCTTTTTCTGCAGTTGCAGAATTTAAGCTATTTTTCTCAACTGTGAGTTCTCTGAGATCCCCTAAGTGCTTGGCTGTTACTGCCTTCTTATGACAGCTAGACAGCCAGATGTGAGCTCAGAAAGCAGGCTGTTTATCAAAAAAATTTTCCTTGATTGGGACACAGAGACCAGGTCTAATATGTACAGAAATACACTCAGGCTGTTCTATAGCATCTCTTCTAGTAAATAGGAATTGTCTCTAGGTTTATAACTCCAGTCATTTAACCATACCTCTGGGAACTGTTTGCATTTTATGCCCCCAAAGAGTTCTGTTTGTCTTTTAATTGATGTAAAGTATATTGCTTGCCTTAGTGTCCTCCTCTGAAATTTTAATAACAAGCCATAATATTTTTTTTTCTTTTTTCTTTTTTCTTTTTTCTTTTTTTTTAGAAGACCTATGAACTCAGTTCTAGACTAAAGCATGTCATGACTATCTTTTGTTCACCAGGTTGTATAGCCTGGGCCTGGCCTGCCACTGACTAGTTCAGTTTGGATCTGGGCTAAGCCACAGCCACTTCTGGGGGTATGGCAGACAGCTGCATTTATGTAGCACCTTTCTTCACTCAGCACTTCTACCCCCTTTAAAAACTACTGTCTTATTTTTATTAAGGATCTGAATGTTTAATGCTGGAGAAGTCCTGGGAGCCTGTGGCCTGAGCTTTGCCAAGCCTTGTGTGGACAGTAGGAAAAACACTATGGCCAAACTACTTGTGGTGTGGGGTACATATGCCACCCTGGAAATCCTCTGTGTTGATGGAAAAAAATGTCATAAAGTGATACATAAAAGAGGAAGAATGACACAGCATGATAGTCTGCAGGAGAGGCAAGGCCAGGCTGACTTCCACCATTGCCACAAAGAGCAGGCACATGGTCAGAGACACATCTTCCCCCTCTCTCACCCCCCAAATCACTGCTCAGAACTTGTGAGAGCAAATGGGTTTATCCAGTTGCCTAAGATAAACCTGACATAAGCCTTGTCTTTTTGCCATGACCTTCAGAGTCAAAAGTTTTTAGCTGATCCTAAAGGTCACTCAGTCACTTTGGTTGAACAAAGGGCAGAGAATGGGGATGGGAAGAAGAGTCAGGCAAGAACATCCTGCATGTTTGTTTGTTCAAAGAATGATGGTTCAGTTTCCACAAAATCGTTTTCCCCAATCAACTGCAAATGCATCAGACTTACTCCAGTCTCCTGTAATGGCATTTTATTACTTAGATCCTCACAAAACAGTCTTATTCAGAAGAGAAATAATGCAAATAGAATTATTTCAAATCATGATTGTCTTCAAAGAAGGACAACAAAGAGTTGCTCTCAAGAAAATCTATTGATAAGGGCAGTTATGGTATTAGTCTGTCTTAGTCACCTTTTCATACATACAGCAATTGTGTTCAACTTAGAATCTTTCCTTATTATGGCATAAAAATATGGATAAAGATGTAGACAGGTAAAGAAAAGATCATGAAGCGCTTTATATCCATTAATTACTTCTTATAATACCTCTGACAACTCAGAAAGGTATTATTAAATTTAAGCATTGATGCCTCTAAATCAGACTGCCTGTTTAGTTATTTAAATGCAATTTTAAGGATCTACATATGAACACTGTGGCATAAACAGCTTGCCTATGATCAGAGAGCAAATTGATGACAGTGCCAAAAATAAAGCATATGCCTTTTGATCCTCCTCCTCCAGCACTCTGAGCACTGCCTTTAGCCATATGTCCTCACAAAGTCTAGGAGTGGCTCTTGTATTCACTGACAACCAACATTTTACATAGCAATCACACAGATTACTATTTCATTGTGCCTGGCAAGCTTTTAACCAAAGCTAGATTTGTTATCTAAATTTAAAATGGATTCTTATTACATATGCCAGAGCTGATCTGAAGAAATATTTCCTCCTGGTTAAAGCTCTTATCAAGCCAATGAAATGCCAGTCTATTCACTGTAATATGTATCTCTCAGTGGCTCATACAGGACACATGATATTGAAAAGCAAAGGCCTGACAGCCATGGCAAAATGTACTTCACAAATTGCTTTTTGGAGAGAACATCATCCAAAATTCAGCAGTAAACAATAACTTCAGAACAGTCATGGATTCCTAAAAACTGTTGAAATCCTCCAGAGCATTAACACACTGTTTAACCTGGATCCCTAAAATTGCTGTGATTTGTTATTAATGTCTTCAAAAGACAGTTCTGCAGCCACCACCACTGAGACCATACAGTGTCTCTCCATACACTTTGCATGTTTACAGTCAGACAACAAGCTAGACTGTATGGTAAGGCCCCGTACCTCACCTCTTCTACTTGAGCAATTCAATGAAATTTTACAAAATAATGCCAATGAACATCTGGTGAAAGTCCAAAGGCCTGTCAGGATCAGAGTCCACAATTCTAATTAAAAAACGAGTGAAGGGAACCAACATTTCCAGAAGTTTTAACTGTAGCATTACAAACACTGGTATTTTAAGTGGGATTCCTACTGACTGTCAGGATATGTTATCAAGAGGTCAAGGTACAGATCAGATCAAATAGTTGATTCTAGTAAATGGGGAGCTCTATCAGGCAGAGATATTTCTTTTTATGCAGCTATGCAGAATAGGCAATACCAGGATCTTACATAAATATGCAACATAGCTAATGGTATGTTCTGACATAGTGCAATTGCTGTAGGGCTGGATGCATTGTAGGATACATTCACTGGGAAGCCCTCATAAAGAAACATATGAAAGAAAAAAGAAATCAAAAACCTACTGAACTCTCCACATGACAGCTATGTTGAAAGATTACTCAAAGTCTACGTTCAGGCTCCATACCTAGTCATGTGCTGTAAAGTACCTTTATGCCATACAGTTTACATTGCTTGTTCTCACTGGGCATTCCTGGTACTTCCATTCTGCTACCATTGGTTGCAAAATCTATCTAATGTGAGCAACAGTATTTCTCTTCATCCCTCCAGAGCAGAGGTTCAGTTCTACCCTTTCTGCACTGTCAGAATGTAGAAATTTTCTTAAATCATCAACTTCATTTGGGCCAAACTACAATGGCTTTTCCTCATAGGTAGTGAACAGACTCTGCTGCAATTTGCCAGTTCCCTGATTCCAGTGATCACAGATACCTGACTATAGTTCTATTGCACCATCACAAAGCAGCTGAACAGCCATGGCATGATGCTGTGGTGAGCACCATGCCACCTCACAGAGCTCTGCACTCAAAAGGAGACACTCAGGAGGAGACACACCCACAAACACACCAGGCCTTCCCCACCGCACACATTCCCACATGAGCTGGCTATATGTTAAAACTTATGCAAGGAATCTGCATGGGTCATAGATTTTTTTAAAAACTAGGCAGCCTTTTACTATTGCTATGTGAAGCAAGTTGACCTGGTAAGCTGTAAGTAACCGTTGTTTACTGTTTCAATCTGAAAAAGAGACATCGTGTCTCAGTGTCTGAGTCACTGAGCTAAACTAAAAAAAAGCCCTCAGAAACACAGCTATCAACTCTTGAAACTGGCTGAGTACTACCTAAGTTTTAACAACACATTTACAGTGAAAACAGTGAAGTTGGCAACAATAACTCACACTTTTTGTCTTATTTTTTTGGTAAACTTAGGCTCCTCCTTAAAAGACTGTGTGCTGGCTGGTTCAAACAGGCTTCACAGTCAAGCTTTTGGCATTTCACCATTTTTGCTTTCTGTCTGTCCACATATTTATGACTTGTACTCAACAAGTCAGATTGCAAATTCAGAAAGATGCTGTGTGGACTGTTTTTCTCTTCTCCATTCCACTTAGCTTCATTGATTTTGAAATCTGCCTCTCTACAGCTGACTCAGGGTTTATTGTTAACAACAGCCAGAAAGTTTTGATGCTACTTGATGCTCAAGATAGTTTGGGATAAACTGGAGGAAGGTTGCTGCAATACAAGAAGGCAAGTGGATCAGTTTTGTCTCTGTAACTCTGGAGTATGAAAAGTTTATTGACAAAAATTTATTTTTGCTTGAAGGCACATGAACATTAAGAAATAAATATGCCCCAAATGTGCAGAAAACTGCACCTCATAAAAACTGAGTTCCTTTATGCTTTCAGTCAATTCACATAAATCAACGTTGCCAATATGCAATCTATAGAAATCCTGATATATTATAGAAGTTGTGAATAGTAAATCTATTCCCCTTGCAATTACATTCCCTGTACTCCATGCTCTTCAAAGAGGTTGTCTTTACCCATGCTAAAGCAAAAGCACCGAGAGGCCAGTATGAGGTGACCAAGGAGATATTGACAAAACTCAGATATAAAAAGAAGGCTCACATGAGGTGGAATAGGGGTCAGAAGACCCTAGAGGAATATAGAGACATTGTATGAGCATGCTGGAACAGGGTGAGGCAAGCCAAAGACCACCTGGAGTTGAATCTGGCAAGGGGCTGTAAGTGCTTTTACAGGTACATTTCACAGCAGCATGGGAAGGGAAGTCATGACAACAGAGGTAGAAAAGGCACTCACTGCCTTTTTCACCTCCCATCTTTACTGCTAAGATCAACCTTCAGAAATTCCAGGCCCCAGACACCAATAGGACAGTCTGGAGCAAAGAAAACTTATTCTGGATGGACAAGGAGCATGTAAGGAACATTTAAACAATATGAACATACACAAGTCCACAGGACCTGATAGTTTTCACTCAAGACTGCTGAGAGTTGATGTCATTGTAAGAACCACTTTCAATTACCTTTGAAAGATCATGTTGATTTTGGAAGGTTGTCAAGGATGGGAAGAAAGCAAAGGTCACTCATCTTCAAGTAAGGTAAGAGGGGTTTGGGCAATTGCAGGCTGTTCAACCTTGTCTCCATTCCTGAATGAGTTCTCATGAAAGCCCTTTCCAAACATATGAAGGACATGAAGATGATTTGGTGTAGTTGATATGGGCTTATGAAGGGGAAGTCATGCTTAACCAACCTGATAGACTTCCACAAGCAGACAATGAGAATGGTGGATAAGAAGAAAACAGTGGATATTGTTTATTTCAATATCAGAAAGGCTTTCAACACTGTTTCCAATAATGTCACCAAGAACAAACTGAAGTACAGACTAGAGAAGTGAACAGTGAGGTGGATCAAAAACTGGATGAAAAGGCAGACTCAAAATATTGTGATCAGCAGGATGAAGTCCAGTTAGAGTCCAGTCACTAGTGATGTACAATACTGGGGCCAACAGTTTTGGCCTGTTGTACACATCCTGCACCTGGACGGGAGTAACACCAGGAACAAGTACACACTGGAGGCCAAGTGGTTGGAAAACAGCTTTACAGAAAAGGACCTGGACATCCTGGTGGCCACCAAATTAAACATGAACTAACAATGTGTCCTTGTGGCAAAGTGGTAATCATGGGCTATATTAGAAAGAGTTCTGCCAGAAAGTCAAGTGACCCTTCCCCTCTGCTTCCTCCACTCTTACTGTTAGGGTGGTCAGACACCAGAACAGGTTGCTGAAAGAGGTTTATCAATTTCCATCATTGTAGATATTTGAAATGCAACTAGACGGGTCCTGAGCAACATGCTTTAGCTGATTCTACTTTGAGCATGTGGGGTGAAGCAGACATTCTCCAAATCTGAACCTTTCTGTGATTCTGCAATTACATAATTTGTTTTTGCAGGAACATGTTCCCATTGAGCAGCACTAATGAATATAGGTTTGTTCACCTCTGCTAAAGGTATCTGAAAGGTTTATTTGGTTCTCAGCAGGGAAAGGTCTCTATTAAAAGGTAGTCTATATATAAACAGACTTCATCATCGCAGTTTTTCTTCTGCAGCTTTTTTTCACTAAATATTAGTTTCTCTGACAGAAGGATTAAATATAGATTTGGTGAGAAGAATAGTTTCAGTAGTAAGGAGGCACAATCCTTTTAAGCAGCTCATCTGGGATTTTCCATGTACAAGAGAGCTTTCCTAAATTTTACACTTGCAAATAATTTTCTGTTAAGTCCAGCTTCCAACAGCAGAAAAAGTTGTTTCTGTCATAGAAGGGAGGAGGAGGGAAAACCTGAATAATATCTTTATTTGGAGGAAAGTAATTTTCCTTGAGAAAGGAAAAACAAACAAAAAAAAAAAACCCCAAAGTATTGTGTAAGGGCACAGAGCTGACAGTATGGAACAAGTTGTATCCTGGCAGTTGTTCCAGGACTTGCTACCTTTCCATGTTCAATTGCATCCTTTTCCCTTCTGTTCTGTGGCTGTGCATTCAGTGTTTGGAATATTCCTCTGGGGAGGACACACTATTTCCTTTTGTCTCCTTTTTTAATTAAATTCCTGATTGAGTGTCTGTAAGAAGAGATTTCAGATATCAAAAGTAGAACCATCACCACCTCTTGACGCTGTGAGATGATGTGAGGAGATGCAAAAATCCTTCTGATGCTCCTAAAACCCACATGGTAGCTTCCCCTCACTAAGAAGAATAGGTTGTTGATAAGTATTCCCTCCATAGGGAATATGGCTTGATAGCCCATCAAACTGTTGCTACCTATTAACACCTTGTTTAATGACTGGCCTCTATTCAACAAATCATAGATAAGCATTCATTCAATCCATATTTAAATGTTATGCAGAGTAGGAATAGATCTAAACACACAACACAGAATGAGCTCCTAACTGGATCTTCCAGAACAGTTTTGTAGAGAAATGTGTTCCCAAGCAATGTAGCCAAGTAAAGTGTGCCCATTTTACTTAATCCCCTTATTAAAACCAATGGTTCACGCTGTTCCAGTAAGAGAATAACAACAACAAGCTTACATAAAGTGTTCTCCTGAAGGATATGAATTTCTTTATATCTAGAGAAATCAAAGTCTCACTTCTCCAGGTGCATAAATACTAAAATCATATAGGAACATATTAATAAATTAACCTTTATGAGTACTAGCAATTTCTTGTACACCAATACATTAGAAGAATCACACAACTGAACCATACCTTTCAGATATGGAGGCATATCATTTGATTAGTCCCTTTGAATTCAAGATATTATTCTGAAGAGTTATCCAGTATGCCTAAGCACCAAACTCTACAAAGGTTAAACACAAAAATACCTTGAAGAAGGTTGGGCACAAGCATCTCAAAAATTGGATCAAAGTAATAGAAACTGTCAGAAAAGCACAAATAAAATTGATACCCAGTGTAATAGAATGGAAACAGCTTTAAAAGATTTAGAGAATTTGTTGTTGTTGTTCTAGCACGAAAAAAAAAAAGGTAAGTGAGGCAAGACATAGGGCATTTGCACAACTGTTACTCTGTCGGATAGTTCTTACAACCACCAACAGAGATAAGAGTCCCACTATGCTATGAAATTAGCTTCTGGACTAAGCAGCATATCTAATAAAAAAAATTACTGAATTGTCTTCCATTTTAGACCTTTCTGAGTCAGATTTGATTTCTGAAAATGAGAAAATCTAGCTCTGAATGGTCACATCCAGAAGAACAAGATAATGTGATGCTGTTACAATGCAAGTGCAACATCTTTTCCTCCCTCTTCTACTCTTTCCCACTGCAGACACTCATCTCAGTCTACTGGTGCTGATAAATGCACAATTTTTGTAAGGAACATACAGGCATACATACATAGATGTAGTGTTAGTAGTAGTAGCATTTCCCCCCTGAAATTACAGTCTGTTACTGTAACCATGAACATGGCATCCAGTCACCTCAATGAGCCAGGCAACCCAAAGGCAGAGACCACAAAGGAAAATAAAGCCATATCACAGCAGAGAAAACAAAAAACAAATGAGCTTTATTTGGCAGCACAGGAGGCAAAAGCAGCCCAGGCCAAACAATGAAAAGTTACAGCCAGGAGGCCACCCCATCATCTTCTTGCTTTAGTTCTTTTCAGAGCTGCCATTTTGTGGGTATCATGCCTATACCCACATAGCCTGGGGTGTTACTGTTTCCATCCAGTCTGGTCAATGTTCAAAGCTCCAAAGTAAGACAGGGTCAAAATCTGAATGAGCCTGACAATAGCATGATTTGGATGGACAGAATGAAAAAGTCCATTTTTAAAAGAAAAAAAAAACCACCCTGACCTGTAATCCAGCAAACTGATCCATGTGAAAGTAACTTGAAGTTCCTTCAAATATAATTATTGAAGAAAATCTTTGAAAATTTTAAGTTGCCACAGCTGAAGTGAAGACAATTCACAGATTCTTGTGCACCACAGCAGTCCTTTGTTAAAATACTACTCTTGTTTCAACTAATTGGTTTTGGCTTGTGATAAGGGGTTTGTAAAGAGATTAATTCTGTTTTGGAGACAGCACAGTAGTGGCAAACCAGAGAATCTTATTCTAGGAAAGAGGACAGTTATTGAATGACTGTAGTTCTGACACTTAAAGCTTCCTTTTTTTCTTTTGTCTTAACCAAAAGTGTGATTTGAAACAGGCTTGTTTTGATTACTGAATTCATTAAATCATACCCATCACTAAGGACTTCACTTGCTGCATATCTTGATTTATAAAATGATTGCTTTAGCAATTCAGAGGAAATTTCTCAGGACTTGTAGGTCCAAGCACTGATCTGACAGAAAGAGGAAAATGTGTATAATTTATGGCTAGCTGAGAGTGCCAAATGCTGGGCAAAGCAAAGAAGAACAAGTTATATTATCAGTACCCTTCTGCTAAGCAATGGATGATAGGGATAAAACTTGAGATTGGGAAGGTGGAAGGCTTATCTAAAAGCAAAGTTTAGGACAGAAGGAAATAAATTCTGACAATTATCTGTCCAACAAGACAGGCTTCAGCACAGAAAACTGCAAGGCTCTAGTGGAAGTAGGTCTGCAACCCTTCTCTGACTAGTTTGTGGTTAGAGGAGAACATGCTTCTACCAGCCCTTACATGTATGGGAACAGCCCTCCCTCTTCATGTGCCTGACAGTGACCTAGGCTACTAAATAAATAAATAAATAAATCACACCAAAACCAACAGTATTTCCATTCCAGGCTTCCTTGGAAATAATTTTTGATCTATCTAACTCCAGATTTCTACTGGCTCAGAATCACCATGGGGACAAAAAAAGCCTCCATCCCCTCCCTGACTTTCTAGTCATCCCTTTTCTGCCAAGGAAACAATGCGTTATTAATAGAGAGAAACAAAATCTCCCACTGTATCTACAGAGAGGAGAGGCAGGACATGCATGTTTATAAGCATCACCCAGCTCTTGTATGGCCTGTAGCAAATTGTTTCTCTGCTTTCCCACCCAGTCTCTGTCTCTCTGTGACTTGTTCCTCAAGTCAAAGGTCTGCTGCTCTCTTCTGCTGCACTAAACAGTACAGTGTCAAACTGAAGCCCTCTTCAAAAGTCTTACACAGACCCCCTTAATTTCTTTCTCACCGTCCCTTCAGTCTCATTCCTGTCATGCTCTCTCTTCTTCTCTCATCTTTCAGCCCACTCAGTGGTCCTTTCTTCCACACCTCTTTGTCTTCACTTTCTTCAGCTCTGTTTTCTGTACACTTCCTCCCACTATCTTCCCAAAGCTAGATATCTTTCCCTGCTCTTTATTTTAGGCTCCAGCTCTTCATTTGCCAGGTCCCTTTTTGTACTTCCTTCCAAGGATGGTGGGAAGAGTGCTCTGCAGTCTGGTGAGACATAACCTCCCTATGCCATTCCTCATAGTTCTTTTTGCACCATCACTCTGGGCATCAGGGCTTATGACAGGCTGCTGCAGGACAAACTGCATTGAAGAGATGACAACATCATGCACAGAAGTTATCCAGTTCTCTAAGAATGGCAGGAGAAATTCCATATACTGATACTGAGCAGTAATGGGATTAATGAATTTGATTTATCAGCAGGCATCAGTCCCAAGGAAAAGCATATGAGCTGTGATGGACATGTGCAAATGCCCACTAGATCCAGAGCAAACACAGACACAACCCTGATGCAGCTTAACTCCCACCAGCTGTTGAAGACAGACAAGGAGCATCTGTTGCTGCAATACATGCTGTCAGAGTTTGAGGGTGGGGAGAACAAAACCAAGCAGATGCTTTGTTCTGTTGTGACAACATCAGGAATGAAAGCAATGAGTAGGCAGGAAGGATGTTAAACTGTTCTCCCTACACACACCCCCATTCAACATGTGTATTGGCAAGTTTTTCCTGTTATTTCCCATACACATACATTTGTGAAAAGACTATTCCCCACAGAAACATCCTCAGTGTTCAGGGACATACGCTTTCAATATACAAGATGGATAATTCATTAAAAAGTAATGTTAATAAATTAGGCCGGGGCATGGGCATTCTTGGCAATGGCCACATCCTTTCCTGGTTAAAACAGTTTTAAAACTGGAGGAATTCTAGCTTGAGAGACATTGTCAACACTCTTAACACACTACCCTAACACCGAGTGGCTTTCACAGTGACTTTAATTTGGTGTATTTATCAACTATATTAATATTAATGGATATCTAAATGAGCTATGCATTTGATACTGTTCGAATAGACATCTGTGGAAACTGAAATTTCTTAGTATTTGCCTTAGATTTTAGAATCCAAGAGATGTGCAATTATTTTCCACACAGCCTTGCTGTGTTCAGATATTACTGCTTACGTGTATGTAAAGCCATAATAAACCTTTTTCTCTTGCCAGTGTAACATTCTTCCTCTAATCTCTGATAAGACATCACAGCACCTGCTCCACAATACCCTAGATTTGTCATCCAGAAATCTGGTCAGCTTATTTTCAGTGCAAGAGTATAGTTTATTGTCTTGCTTTAGGGTATTGTGATTCTATTTTTAATTAAAATAGATTTATATCCTCCTGTTATCACCAGGTTCAGACTGCATTTTTCTCAAAATGGATTCAGGTCAGAAAGAAATGTGGAAATAAGCAATGAATCCTATTAAACCTGAAATAGGGTGTTTTAGATGTATTCACAAGCCAGCCTAGTTTTGAGGTTTAAACCAGCTCTTGCAAAGAACATCCAGTCCTTTCTGCATTATCAAATTCATAAGATGTTTTCATATGATTACAAAAAAAACAAACCAAAAAAACAAAACAAAAAAAAAAAAAAAAACCCAACCCATTTCATTCTCAGTTATAAGATTTTTTTTTTTTTTCCTTTTGATGTATACAACCTATAGAGCTGATTTTCAAAGATGCTCAGGATTCTATGTTCTTGCTGTTTCTCCCACAATGCTTAAAGCTTAACTTTTAAATCAGTGAAGAAAATTCTTTGAAATTGGAAGGATTTAAGCTTTTCCTTTAGTTCTTTGTTTGGAAAAGGATTCAAGGGAGGTCAGTGTTAAGGAAAACCCCACAGCTGCTCAATCTGAAATTTATCTAAATAAGGCAGTGTCTTTGCAATATAATGTCTCCAGTTTTCTTGAATGTTGGGGTTACACTTAAGCCTCAGGGAAGTAAAAAAGTCACTTATTCCTGCTCCCTTGGAATAAGGATTTCAGCCCTTCATATTATTCATTAGCACAGACCATAGAAAACTTGATATTCTTAAATAAAACAGACATCATCTCATTTCCCGTCAAACACAATGATTCATTCCACCTTGCTGCAGCACAGGCAGATAGACACAAGTGAAGCACATATTTGCTTTCCACTATCTCCTTTGTCCTCCTCAAGGATCTTTGCTGAGTTTTATCCCAGCAAGCAAATTACAGCATGCAATGAGAGTGCTTGTGCATTGACTCTGGAATCTTCCTCTTTTCTCACAAGACCTGCTTGTTAAAAATTTATTAACTGAAAATTTCTTTATTACTCCTTTTATGGGGAGAAAAGGGAAATTAAATGCTGTTAGAAAGAATGGATACATCAGTTCAGGTCAGAGATTCTCATCTTCTTGGCAGCATTTAATCCACCTTTGATGTTCACATGAGCAGCTGGCTTTTCGGTTTTGCAAAGCTCAGGTATCTGTTCTGTTGGACAAGCAACTCAGGAATTATGATTTCCTGGATGGGATGGAGGCACTGCTTCAAGTTCACTGCCCCACTTTGTGAAGAATGGCAAATTGCTTTCCTAAAAACAGTACAGATGCAAGGCAACCCTCTGAGAGTTGCTGCTGATCTACTCAAAGGAAGCACAAAGTCTGATTCACAGCCTTACAGCTGAGAAAAGCTTTCCAGAAGCATTTATGGAGTATGTTCCCTCCGGGAATGCAATTCCACCTTGAGACTTTAATGCAAGAATGCTGTATTAACTTCAGACATGATGCCTTGCCTCATTTTACAATGTGAAGTAATTTAACTCATTGTCAGGCTATGGGGAATAAGATGACAGCACAGATACTGAACAATTAAAATAGAAGTCTATATAAGGTGAATATGACTAGTGTCTGGTTACTTGCTGGTACCAGGTGGAGCACATCATTTCACTCATGGTTCAGTGGTAGCAGCACTGTAGGTGAAATGCTGCCACAGACAAGATTTACATCAGTTTCCCACCAGTTCAAGAGCTGAACACCCCAGGACTTGTAAATTCCCCCCTCCAGCAAACAAGTATTTGCATGTGTAGTGGATTTTGCTGTGGGAAGTTTTATAGACCAGCAGTTAGAACCATCTGGTCAGTGTTTAACAAAAGTCTGAAACTATAATGTAAGCATATTTTATTCATTCAAGGGCTCTCCTCCTGGATAGCAGCCAGCTCCCAGGTTCCCTAAGTCATTCTCTCTGCCCCATCATGCCCCTTCTGCTTTTGAGAATGATGACATTAGCTAAATTAAGAAAGAGCAAGCTCTTAGATGAGTCATCTGTCTCACCTTGTGTCTCTGTCCCACAGACACGATCCTTACCTTCCTCACAGTTAGCTACTGGTGTGACAGACATGGTGGTGTGCACAACTCCTTCTCCATCCATGCCAGAGCAGACAGCAATACCCTGCAACCATGTCCTCCATCTATTTCATGCAAGTGATAAGTTTCAAGAGTCTTGCCTGATCTAGGGGGGGCTGCTGCACTTCTGTTTTCCACGTGGCAGACACACCAACCCCATCCTTTGCAAAAGGTGTTCATTTTCAGACAACTCTTTTCCTGCACTACCTCTCCCCACAACTGCTTGTGTGCTAGTGTCAGAGTAGAAGGCAAAATCATACAGCTGGTGGGGATAGGAGAGTCTGGTTTAGACTGGAATGAGCTGCTATAGAATCATGCTCTTGTCTCTGCTACAAAGTGTCTTGACCCAGGGGACATAGAGCTGAACTGAGGAGGAAGCATCAAACCATTATGAAAGGGACAATATACTGGGGCTTGAGTGAAGTCAAGCTAAAGGGAATGCATCACTTACATGCAGTCAGGGCAAATGTGTCCACTCTGGCAGACCATTTTCAGGCTGTTTGCCAAAGCTGGTGCAGTCATACTCATAGCGTAGCCTATTTCTGCAGCCCATTTTGTGCTTTTCAGGTGCTCTCATGCCCTAGCTCTGCATGTCCAAACTACACCCACTGAGCATGTCAGTCTGGCAGAAAAGCCATTATCATGTGTCTATCCTGCCCTGACCAATCCTGGGGGCTACAGGACCTCTGAATAAAACAAGACATGAAGACTGACTCTATTAGGGTTGTAATGAGAGATGCATTAGTCTGAGGAATAAGTAGCCATTCACTTGTCTCCCTCCTGACTCTACAAGGACAGAAAGTATCATCCAAGAGGGCATGGGTTACTCTCTCTGGTAGACACAACAGACAGTCCACAGGTCAGCTTTTCAGAGCTTTTCCATAAGCATGAGCTAGAAGACTTAAAAGCCTTTGGTAATAACAGGAAAAGATCCCTTAAGAAACAAACTAACCAATCTTTTTGTTACTGTAAGTTTGAAATGTCCTTCCCCATGGAGATTTCCGGCAATTCTGCATTTGGAACCTCATTTTGCCGTCTTTGAAATGGGCCAGATGGATGAAAAATAGTGTCTGTAATTTAAGTAGCTGAGACATTGCTTCCTCAACATTGTAAGTGTCTGATCCTACTTGTTTAGGAGAAATTAATGGTCTTGGTTTTCTCTTCCATTAGTGGAGTGTTGTTTTTGTTTTGTTTTGAGGGTATTTTCCTACATGAAAGAGGCTTTTCAGAGAGTGGCTAAAGTAACCAGGGCAGGATAGGTATGAATTTAGATACCTTTGTGGCTACACAGTCCCTGAAAGTATGGAGAAGGTATGGATGGGATCATCATCCCAGCTAAATCCCCAATAGCAATCCCAAATGACTGTATTTTTCCCCAAGGATTTCCTCCCTTCCATGTCAGTTGAACTATGATGAACTCACATTAATATTGTAGCTGAAAACTACTAAACAGGCAAGCAAATTACTCTTTTGTGTACCCAAGTTTTTAATTTCCCATCTCCTCAATAGCCTCATTCACCAAACCAAGTAAGAGAAAAACCCCACAGAACTACTTTAAATAGTATTCCAGATAAAATATTGGCTTTGCTACCATGTCTAATACATGCAGACTGTCAGCAACAAGAAGTGGAGTTCACCTCATCAAACAAAGTCTACAAGTTTACTTGAAGATAATATGTCATTAGAAAAACGGATACATACTTGAGGCCTAGATTAAACACCAGTGTCCAGTTCTTAACAAACACAGTCACTGTTATAGCTACTGTTTATTAGCAATCCTAGCGATCCTCAGCCAAAACTTAAAATACTTGATTTAACTTTCAGTTCAGCTGACCTAGCCTCTTATGTTTGGTAATAATTCTTACCCCATGCTTCAGAGAAATTGGCATCCAGTGTTGTAACTAGTAGGGACCTCCAGAGATTTGAGATGCAGAAGCAATCAATTTATGCTTAAATGCTCTGATGTTGCTCACATTGATACTTAAATGCCTGTTGAGATCAATGTGTCAGACACTGAGACAGAAAATGGCTATTGCCTATATGCTGTTATTTCTTTTGGCGTTAATGGCATTGTGTTTGATACAAACAATACAAACTGTTCCCATCTTGGGAATATGGAAAGTCTGGCCTTATCTTAGGTATCAGAAGATCAGGGCTCATGAAGGAAGCTGGAGACAAAGTCCATTCCTTTGCCTAAAGTAGAAATAGTCAGGGGACTGTTCCCTCTATAAGCCTGCCCAAACCTTCAAAGCTCAGTTTGAACACCACAACTGTCCACACAAGCACAAGGTAAGTGAATTCCATGATTGTTAAGTCATTACAGCAGGGTGTTCCCCCTTTTTACCATGCCAGGCAGCATTTACAAGCCTGCCTGCACCTTAAAACATGGTCAGGGGATGCAGATAACCTGACTCTGTCCAGAAAGGTATCAAGGACTGTCAATCTCATGTACTTCTGTCAATCTCTAGGAGCAATGCTACAGCAAATCCTTTGTAATCATAGGGATGATTCAGGAATGAGGAGAAGGAAACATGAAAAAAAGACATAAATTTAAAACTGCAGGATTTTGCTGCTGCTTTCAAGCACGAGAATTTAGAGGAAAGTCTAACTACATACTTCCCTAGCCCTAGAGCTAGCAGGACCCTATAGAAGAGCTGAGAGAGCACCAAGTGCTCTCCATAAAGCAGTGAAACTGTTTTACTTCAGTTATTAAAGAAATTCCTCTTTCTTGAAGCATTGGGCAGCTGCAATCTCAGAAGACAGAAGTTCCTGAGTAGAGGACCAAGTTGTCCTCCTCTCTCCAAATGCAAGTACATTTTATAGCTTTGATATTAAATGATCTTTGGAACAGCACTTCACATTTATTCCAAACTGACAACTTGTATAAACAACAAAAGGCTAACAGGTATCTCATGCAGGGACATAGAGTGAAATACCTAAGTCCTTGTTACCAAGAACTTGGTCATGCTAAGCAGAAGGTCTGTCACAAACCCCTTCTCCAGGCAGGAGGGTGACCACAGGTAGTGACTGTCTTTCCCTGCACTTTATCCCCAGTTTTCAACTGCACTGAGTCAGTGCAGTTAGTGCAGACTGCAGCAAACAGGTGTCCTTTCTCTGAGGTGTAGGAGGGCAATCTATCTCATAGAAATGTCTGTGAATAATATTTCCTCTCAAAACCTCTTTGTCAGACCTGCAATCCCTCTCCTGCCTTTTACAGAAATGGACTGACAGAAAAGAGTTTTCAACCCCTTTGATTCACACCAGTCCCACTGATGAGATGTACCTCTGTTTTACAGGTCATACTTTAGTGTAGAAAACAGAAAGGCATTCTTACAGTTTTCCCTCTGAGGACAAAATTTTTTTTTTTTTTTTTAACATGAGGATTCAAGGTTTTTTGCATACACAGAGATTAAATCCCTGTTTCTTAAAAATACACCAATGTCACAGTATCAGCCCTCACTGGACTTCTGCTTTTCCTGTCGTCAGCTGCTACCTTTTTGTCTTGCTAGCCAGCACCTTCAACAGGCCACGGTAAGACCATGATGTCAAAGGGAACAGATCTGAGGGTACTGCAGGAATTTGAATTATTCACATTTATTTTTCCTTTGAATCAATTTAAAAATATTAGAAGATGACCCACCTTCATCCTTGCTTATCTAGAAATAGATCAAAAGTCTATGACCCTTCTGAAAATACAGTAACACAATTCACAGAGGTTAAAGCATAAGCAATATAGACATGGACGTCCCATGTTTAGTCCCCAGTATCAATGTAAAAGTCTAAAGAGTATCAAGATTTCTCTTTGACTTTGCAGATAATGTGGGATGATATGTTTAAGAACTGTGAACTGTCACTACCTCCCTGTGGTAGTAAGCTCAGAGCTATGCAAGAAAAGGAGAGTTAATCAGGCTTCCCCACCATGGAGGGTCCTATCTGTTGCACAAGGAGAGCAAATCTGGCCTATCCATGGAGACCTACATCCTCTCCAACCAACTTCTACTACCTTCCTCCTTCAAGCAGAAGGTGTCTTTTACAGGGCACAAGCTTTGCTGACTGTCAGGAAAGGAGGATCTATGCTGCCCACTCCTGAGCAACACCTGCAATCTGGAGTCTTCACCAGTCACCCTTAATGTGCCTTTTGGGAAGCAGCTTTTTTGTCCTCCCTCACCCCACAAACAGAAAGCAGCAATAAAAAAGACTTTTATGTGATGCATTGCCAAAATCTGTCCAGGGCACTGAATGCCATCTTTTAAGACAGCATCTAGCAATAGCTTTGACATCTTCATGCAGGTATACTGAGCATAAACTGTGAGCTTGGACCAGCCCAATGGTCCCCTCCTGCAAAAAGTCTGCAAAATCTCCATTGAGAAAAATAGGAAATCCACTGCTAAGTTTTTAAATAGTTACAGAAATTAACAATATAATCCATATGGGATCTACATATCCTATAGTACCTGCTAGAAGTGTCAAAAAACCCTCATCTTTTCCACCAAAGCTTTTACACTTGAAGTGAGGGGAGGTAGAAGAAGAAAGAGTTTCTTACAGACATGTTAAAAATCTTATTGAAAAGAATGGAGTCACATCATCGTTAGTAAAGGACTATAGTATCCACACAGTGTCAGTATGATAGAAATAATGATCTCATTATGTCAAGGGAAAAAATAGCACCAGTGTGTTCATGTGTGCTGTAAGTGAGTAAGTTTATTCATTCTGGCAGTGATAAGTATCTCAAGACATGCTGACAGACAACCAGGAGATGCAAAACTGTTACACAAGGTCTGTGTCACAGCCGGACTTGCCAGTTCATAGGCTGATAGGGATAGCTGCAGTGAGAGGGAGGAAAAGGAACAGGAACGTGCTGCAGTCACTGGGATGTCTGGAATGACATGGGAACAGCACAGGGAGTCCGGTGGGGGAGGGACAGGACTGAAAAGCTCCTCTCCCAGAAAATCTGTGCATGTTCATAGCAAAGTGTCACTACACCTTCAAAGCAGTGCTGTAACTCAACTTCTTCCTACTTGTTACGTGGTTCTTGCTCCTTCCTAATTTCAACACCTCACTGAGCACATGACCTAAAGAGCAGAGAGCTGTGTAGAAACACGAAATTTCTGAAGGGAAAAAGAGCATTTATGTAAAAATATTTTAACAACATTGTTGGGGGTTTTTTTAAGTTGACATCAAGGGACAAAATACCAGGTATTGTGTGTGGTTATCCTCAGGAAGAGAACTTAAAGAACATGCACAGTACTTCATTTTTGATGTGTGCATTACTTAGAATAAACATAGAAGAATTATTTTCCTCTTCAAAGAGAGACATATAATCAGCTTACAAGCATCACCACTCTTTCTTTCCTTCTCCTTAGATTTAAAACCTGCTTTTCAACTCACCAGTCCTGGTGTTTACTAGTTGTTACCCTGTCTGGCAGCTCTTGCTGGACTGACTTAATTTTGAATTCAAATCCCTGCTCAATTTCCACTACACAAAAAAATTCCACCAATAGGTCTAACCTGGTCCCTAGCCAAGGTGAGACAAGTTAATCACCTGTAAATTAGGAGAGATGCACATCTGTTGCAAACCACTATATTTATCTAAAAAACAGCTCCACTACCTCCACTAGGGACTAGGTTTTAATTTATTATTATTGAGGAAATGGTGAAGCAGAGACACAGCATATGTAAGGATGTGATGGTGTAAGACAGTGAAAATATTGGCAATGGCCACAACCTGAAAAGCCGACACCAGCAACAGCAGCCTTTGCAGTCTTTCCCACTTCCACCATCAAACCTTTCATTCACTAAGCTGTTTGTAGGAAGCGGTATCTAGTGGTAAGTCTCCTGTGTCATTTGGGGTGAGCACTGAGGTACCCTGAAAAGTCTTTCTACACCTCTGTGCACACTTGTGTAGCAGAGAACAAAGGACTCCTTGTTTTTCCTTCATCTTGTGGTTTGATTTTGAGAGCTCTTCGTTTTTCAGCAAGTGCAGGTAATTCAACATTTATGAATCAAAAACTGTCAGGAGAAAAGTAGATGATATTTTAAATGAAAAAAAGGATGTATTTTCTGTGCTTTCTGCCATTTCTCCTTACTTGCTCCCTGAGTGTGGGTGAAGGCAATGCATTCAGTTACCCAGCTATTTCAAGCCATCTTTGGAAACATCATTCATTGCTACATACTGCTATCTAGTGGTAAAACTGCAGATGTTTGGTGGTGGGAATGAGAGGTTACCAAATGTCCTCCCAGATTCAGCTGGTTTTATAACTAAACATCTTTGCTCCAGAAACAGAATCTATGACCCTATAAATATTCATTCCCCTTAAACAGCCAGCACAAGTAAAACGAATGTATTTAGTAAATCAGACCTATTTTAAGTGTACTTCATATACTGTACTTTTTGTGGTTCATGAAGGAAGTTTTCTCCTATGGACCAATGTGTGAGTGTAGCCCCATGTGATTAAGGAAGATGAAACAAGAGGCTAATTTGAAGATATAAATTAAGGTACTTAGGAAGAGTGGACAAGGTTATATGGTTAAAAAGAGTTTACAGACCTCTCTTCCTTTTGGTATTGGTGTTTGAAGTTTCAGTGGCCTCCAATTAAATGACAGATACTGTGGGTCACCTGTGTCACAGGATAAGAATCAAAAAGTGGTTGAGGTTGGAAGAAACATCTGGAGATTGTCAAGTTCAATCCTTTGCTCAAGCAGGACCACCTAAAATCAGTTGCCCAGGACCATGTCTTGGTTTTCAAATACCTCCAAGAATGGGAACACTACAATCTCTCTGGACAACATGTGCTAGTGCTCCGTCACACTTACAGTAAAAAAAGTTAATATCAGATGAGATGTTTTCTGCTCTGTGACTGCATGGCCTAACCATTACCAACAGCAAGAGTATCTGAACAGCCCTTCTGTGCTCTAGTTAAGAGATAGAAAAAGATGGCTTGTAATCAGGAAGTCGTGCAGTTTGAGGTTTTCATCTTTATTCCACTGAAATTTTCACTGAAATAAAGTTGCCTGTGGACAACTCATCCGACACTGATAAACTAAAAAGTGACAGATGTTAAATGAGCTAAGTTAGTAGTCAGGTCTTAAAAATTAGGACATCTTAAACTGAATTATCTGTCAGAAAATAGGATCACTGTCATTTCTCAAACATCATTTCAGACTCTTGATCTCTATTACTGTAACAGCCACTAATCATCAGTAAGACATTATCCTGCAACCTGTCTTATTACAGACTTCTTTTTTCTTGAGTATTAAATATATTGCATAAGCCATTGTTAAGAACAAGCTCTTCTTTCTCCTGCTCTGTAGCAGTAAATGATGAGGATATAGTTTTTGCTTGGAAACAGTTTCATGAAAGAAATGAATTTGTGTGAAGTCTAATCCTTTTTTATTAACTGTTGCTATCTCAATGTCCTCAATTTCTGAACTGCTCCACAAAACTCATTCCACTCTATGCCTGTCAGGTATTTGTAAAGCTCCTATCACTGTCTTTTCAAAACAAAATGAAATGAAAAAAAAAAAAAAAAAGAAAAAAAAAATAGAGACAGACAAGGTTTTTGAAAAGACAAAATAACTTTTTTTAAAAAAAAAAAAGAAAAAAAAAAAAAAAAAAAAAAAAAAAAAAAAAAGAATGAATGAATATGAATGAAGGAAGGAGAGCTACTAACTGAAAGAAATCCAAGCTGCCCTTGGTAGGCTCACTGGGAAATTAAACAAGCTAATTTTCTTTGCATTACTTCAACAGTTGGGTAGGAAAATAATTTGGAGATTCAGTGTGTCTTAATCAGTCTGCTGAAAATGTGCATCTGAAGATGAGCCACTGTGTAATATGGGCTCTGTCATGAGATATAATTAAGCAGAAGAAAGACATTTCAGGTCCAGGATGAACATCTGTTTTGATAATGAGCATCCGAGTGATTGTTCTAGAGGGAAAATAAATCAAAATACCCTTCGCTTTGCATTACAGCCATGTCAAATGGAAATAGGAAAGCAAAGCAGAGCAGAGATTGGAGGAGATGGTATGAGTGGAAAGCAGTTCTGGCATGGGAAAGCTCAGCTCCTTGAAGCTTGAAAAAAAGTAGCAGAAAAGGTCAGAAAAGAGTTGATGAAAAAACATTTGCTACAATGGATTATATGGTAGGTCCTACTAAATTTATCAGGTAAAAGACCATCCACATCTTACTTTTTCCTCCAATTTGCATGTTTACAACCCTTATTGCAATGGTACTGACATGACTGTGCCAGGACCCCTTTGATCAAACATTAACCACAGCAAGATTGTCCAATCTATCCCACAAGCTTTTACGAGATGAAGCTGCCACTGAGCATCTAGCAGTAACACACTACTTACCATATGATTTTAACGTACTGTTTACTATACTTCTGAAGAGGACAGTCTCATTTCTTCTTAAGACTCAGTACAAATCCCAGGGATGTGGCTGGAAAGCATATTACATACATACGTACTTGAAGCACTGCCAGAGTGTCAGAACTGAATTTTTGTCACTAAAATAATATCATAAAAGAGTTAAAAGATCTTGGATAGAGTCTAGTGTCTTGTCTTTGGATGCAGCATTGTAGACAATAGCACAGAGAAGGAAGAAACTCAAATGATTAACTTAATTATCCCCTCTTTCCTGCAACTTTTCTCATTATCTTCATGATTTTAACACATAAAATTAATTGTGCTGTTAATTGCATTTCTTAGATTGAACATTTTGCTCAAAACACTGGTGCAGGATTGCTCCTGCTGATGAACTTTTCATTTCATGATCGTTACCATTCTGTTGGCGTTTCCCCTTTCCCAGTCACTGAGCCAACATCTGAGGCTTCATAAAATAGTTTCAATTAGGGGAAGAAATAAGGGACTATAAACCAAGTGAGTTATCAGAGTAATTTCACATAAAAGAATATGCACATGAGCCTGCATCACTGAACAAGGGCAGGTGAGAGGTTGCTTTGCTCCAAAATCTCATTTCAGTGGCTTTATCCCCACTTCTTCTGGGGAGCTGACTTGGGCTGGTTGGCTGGCCAGCCCTGCCATCATACGCAGCTGGTGGGAGCTAGACAGGAACACTTTACTCTCCATTTCCAGCTCAGGAAAGCCCTCTTCAGGTGGGGTCCTTTGAAGGCAGCCACAAGCTTTGTCTGTGCTCAGAACTAGCGCTGCATAAATGCGTGGTGCATGCACCTGGCTTTCCAAGGGTGGAATTGAAAGTAGAAAAGCTAGTAGAACATTAGAGAGAGGTTGAAGCAAACTCACAAATGCTACTGGCCTATTGGCACAGCAGAAGGGATTAAAAATCTGCATTGGTAATATACTGAGTAGCACAAACTAAGAGGACCAAAACCTTCTTCACAGCACTCCACACTACAAAATGGAAAGTTTGTATGATGCCATTGCTTCATTTGCTCTGCTCTTCCTGTCCTGAAACTTGTCCCGATGAACACTTAGCCCTCTAAGCCATTAAATTAAGTGCATACATCATAAAACATGGATCTGTCATCCAGCGTAGGAAATCAGAGGATGAAGGCAGCAATTGCAGGTAATCCTCTGGATGGAGCAGGCAGGAAAGCACGTGTTTCTGAGTACCCTAATAACTGCCATGCCCGGTTAACTGGGAAAACTGCCAGGGAGCAGATTCAGAGTAATGCATTTGAGCAATGAATAAATGACATAAACCATATTAAGTACAGTAATTAATCTGAGTTTTGTCTGCAAGATGTTTCACAGCAGTGTCCAATATAAATGAATCAGCATCCGCTAACATGCCTTTCCTTTGGGGGGGGGGCATCTGTTAAAGCCATGCTGAGTCATTGTCTCCCTGTGGTTAAGACTAAATGATTCAGGATTAAAGTACATTATATTAACAAATGGGTTTACAGGATTTAGCCCAAATTCTTCTGTCAGCTACAGTAGTACTGCATCGTAGATTGTGTAGTCACTCTGATACTGCACTGAAGTAAAAATCCATATTTTAAAGCTAGAGAGAAGCCAATATGTTCCCCTTTTTTAAAGACTGTCAGCTCATAGCAACTCCTGACTCAATTGCCTACCATACACAAAAGAATAATTTTATGGTGGACAGTTAAAAGGATAAATCTTTAGATGCAGTAATGGAGAAAACCACCTAGATGGCACATCAGGATCCAAATACTGGCTTGATTTCCCTGCTCAGGAAGAGAGGAATCACAAGTCTTTGAATGCAAGGGAGACCTGGGGGGCCGGGAGGGAGGCACAGTGAAGGGGGATGTGCGGGCAGTTTGCAGAATCCCTCAGAACAGTTAAGAAATCACTTGGACTTTGAAATGTAGGAGAGGGGATTAGTTTATCTCA
Organism: Megaceryle torquata; assembly: GCA_024611175.1. NCBI lineage: Eukaryota > Metazoa > Chordata > Aves > Coraciiformes > Cerylidae > Megaceryle > Megaceryle torquata. The sequence goes on along the minus strand of JANIJG010012064.1, from coordinate 15,526 downwards.
TTTGAACTGAAAGCCCTAAAATACTCAGACATGCCCTGGCCACTTGAAACATCAAATCTAAACTAAAACAAAATTAAAGTAGGAATATAAATATTTGAAATTTGAAAATTTGTCACAGATTTGGACAGCTTTTAAATAGACCTAAATACTTGGCAAAGAGTAAACTAGTGTTGCATATTATTATTTGAACTACTGTAATTTATTTAAAGTGAATAGATCTATTCCAATATCTGCCAGCTGATCACATACTTAGAACAGCGTACCATACATATGTGAAGATTTTCAACCCTAATGTTGAAAACTATCTCTGTAGAAGTACCTTCTTTGACTACTGCATTTTCCTGCTATCATTTCCATCACATGGATTTCAAAAGCAAAGTTCAGAAATTATGTTACTGTATGTTTAATTTTGATCAAAATGGAATGGAATATAGTAATATTTTGTTAAATTAAAACCACAGCTGACCTCTAGTGGCTGCTTGTCAAAATTAAAGTTGTTCAAATACTCTGCGAGAAAAACAAAACAAAACAAAACAAAACCAACCAAACCAACAGTTCTGTGATGAAAACTTCAGTCTGGATTCAAAGATTTCTTTTTCCTCCTCTCTTCCTCTAGGAATTTTCTCTTTTCCTTTTCCACTTCTGCTTCTCTGACAAGTCCAGGCTTTCTCCAGATAGCATCTGTGAATTTAACAACAAAGATAAAAAAGATAAACTTTAATGTTTCTGTTGCTTAAAATTAATTTTAAGTGCAAATCTCCAGTTTTTGCCACACATACCTTTAAAAGATATCTTCCATTTTTCTCAAAACAATCTAATTTTTCAATAGAAATTTGTCTCCCAGTTTTAGCTTCCCAAGTATTGCATAAAGTAGTCAGAAAGTAGTTTCCAGTAAAACCCCAACTTTTTTCTACTAGAACTAATATTATTTTTTTTCCTAAGACTTTTTTATAAGGAGGGTTTAATATTTTTTTACAGTAAAACTTTAAAAACTTGCTATATATCAGTGAAAGTGAATAACAAAATTAAGTACTCATAGATATGTCTATATAATTGTTTACAGTTACAGTGTTTCCTCTCTTCCCCAAATCTTGAAAGCTGGGAAAAGCCCTCTATCAAAACTAGATGAGACAATGTGGCAAGAAATCCAGGTATCCTCAAGGATTTTCATGAACTGTTCTCAATAGATCCTTGGTGCCTGTCTCATTCTGCTCCTGGTAGCTACCCCACTGAACCTACAGTAACATCAAGACCACTCATATAGCAGCACATCACCTTGCCAGATCTGCTGTTGAAGGAGAGCCTTCTGAAAGCAGGACATTAAAACACACCACAGTTTTATAATTCAACGTGGTAATCAGCTGGCACTATTCTGTACCTGTGATGAATAATTAATCCCCTAATTAAAACACTCCACCTCATGTGTTAGCCTGGGCCTATTCCATCAAGTGGGTACAGATCTATTTGTTTAATAAACAATGAGATGGAGTTATGTATTTCTAAGGAGCTGTCTCAATTCCCAGCCTGTTACTACACACAAGTATCCTCCACAGAGCTGAAAGGGCTTGGTGTGAACAGCAGCTCAGAGCTGCTTTGTGCAAGGAGGAGCTCCAATTGCCTTATTGCTTTGGGAACAGCTTAGTCTCTGTCTAAGTCAGTCCAGAAGTGACTCTTGTACCTCCTGCTTTCTTACTCCCCTCCACCTGTCTGCTAGGCATCATTGGCTGTAATGCTCACAGTGTGAGAGCCCCTGAGGTCACTTCTCCACTGCCTTACTACTCTTAATCTTCACATCAAGACCAGAAAGAAGAGACTGCCACAAACATGTTAGCCACCTACGTTTGGTGTGGGTGTGTCTAAGATGTATTTGTTCAGCTTCTCATTTAAAAACAAAACCTTAAAGCACTTGCATTCTACATGCAGATGGGATGGGATGAGTTTCTTCCTAACAACTTCCCTTTCTCCTTGGAAAATACTTGGGTGGAGAACTTTTGTTCAGTTTGTCTTTTTTACTTCAGTGTGGCTCATGGCTAGCATCACTTCTGCAGGGTGTCAGAACAATGAGTGTGAGTGCTAGGCACAAGAGGGGAGTGAGCCTGGCCATGAAGATTCCTTCCACATGCGCGTTATCCCACGTGTTATGGGCAAGAGAGCAAAAGCTGGCTCAGATTGGACAAGCACTTCAAACCACAAAACACAGGTGAGAAGAGAACCATTGTAACAGAGGGCAGTAGCTCAGCACAGTATCCACTTCTGGAATAAGACCTCTTTTTTTATATAAGGCCAACAGGGAGCAGTAACCTTAGAGTAAATAAGTGAAACAACCTCTGCATTGAAAAACTAGTCTTCTAGGATAAAAAGACAAATTAATATCTGCTTCAAATATAGATTGACCTTAGAGGTTTTATATTTTTACACTTTTTTCTTCAAAGTAAATCATACCAACTGTCAGCACAGTGGTGCAGTTATGATGGTCTAAGAATGTAAGCAATGTTTTTTTAGAAAAGGTAATAACTATTATTAGAGCAGTTGAGAAGCTGGTGCACTCAAGAGCATCACCATGTTTGCCAAATCTCCCACTTGGCATTGTAACATAGTGCTTCAAAACAGAGATATGAGAAACACAAAATTTGTTCTAAAAGACAACTTGAAGAGCTAAGTATTTCTTTCCCTACTGTATTGATTTATGTTTTCTGTCTGGGTGCAGTTAAAGCATGTGGGCATTGGCACGGTGCTGTGCATGGAGTACATAAGCCAGATCTTAAGATCTCTGGTAGGATTGCTCGTTTCTCTGGGTGAAGTCACCACTGATGTTGTCACTTACATTTACTGGACTGAAGATTGCACATATTGGGACACCTCTATTACAATCAGACTCCCACCCAGCTGGGTAAAGGTCAGTCTCCAGCTCACAGGTGTCTCAGATAGAGATCCTAGTGCTACTGCTGCCAGTCATCTGCTGAGATGACAAAGCAGCTCAGAGTAAAGACGACAAATAATCTGGGTGGGCTTCAGACTGAGCTTTTACCAGGACCCTTGCAAGCTGTCAGCTGGCACCCTTTTATGCATACTGACATTTTTAAAAATCCAAGACAACAGAAGTTTTTGAAATGGAGTCTAGATGCCTAGTATTTTTCTTGTAACTTGGTCTCAGAAATTGCACTGAGCCTGTACAAACTCACAAAATGCTGAAAACTTGTATTGACGTGTGTCTGAGAAGTTCCAAATCAAGTCACTGTAATACCATATAAAAATAGCTAAAATGGAAAATCATCAGCAGAAAAACTAGAGTACTAAATGATATATGTTATTATTCCCATAGTGATTAACATACTGCATTTTCCCAGCCTGTTGCAATTTATGAGTCCGTGTTCTTCTGTATCAGTATCAAATATTATTTCATTATAAAAACCTGTTTGCTTGTTAGCAAAAAAATTAAAAAAAAAAAAAAATTCCAAATTACCTGTCAACATATGTTACTTTCACTTTTTCAAATTAGAGTAAGCAAACTGTCTCTAATTAGTTTCCTGATTAATGAGTGGATGGTAAGCAAGAGAATTACATTAAGAACAATTTCCAGTTTACACTGGTTAGGAGGAGGTAAAAAAATAATTTTTCAGCAGGGATCAAATAAATCTACAGAACCTCATTTTTTTACAATGCTGTGAAAATATGCAAGGCATCACATTGTAAATTGCTGGTTAGGTCACTGGAGCAGGATGAATAAATACTGTTTGCCATATGAAATTGGCTAGTTAAATGAAGATCACAAAATTGTTTGTTGCTATATAAGGCTCATATTTGCTATAAAAAGAGCAATTTTAATTTATGGGGGCTTAAGGCAATTTTCCATCTAATTTTATGTTTTATAATGTCTGCTAAAACACTGGTGCCTTATTAGTTTGTGTGGTCGAATATATATTGTTTCCAAATTTCAAGGCTGTTGATTTATCTTCACCAAGGCAAAACATGGTTACTTTTTCTTCTTAAATGCTAAGAAAAATCCAAGCAAATTGCACTTAGACAAATCTAGATTAAATATATCACAGCTACATCTCTTTTTGTGACCAACAGAAGACACTATGGTTTATCTGAGTGTGACAGGTTAACTTCACTGGTCAAAACTATAATCCTTCCTCTACCATGCTTTGCTATGCAACCTTACAAGTAAAAATATTGAAACTGAAGGGCACTAAATGGTTGTTATAACACACAGAAATAGCTGGATAGACATACATCATGATTTCTTGAACATCAGAACTCTGTTCTCACTAGCAAAGGTCCTAGTATCCAGGTCAGACATAAGCTTTTCATCATCCTGTGGTTCAGAGGCTTCACCTTCCTGACACCTCCCCTCCCAGACATCCACATGTGGGAAAATAATGGCATTGCCCTGTGTCCCAGCCTAGCCCTGGGCAGCGTTGGCCTGACTGCTCAGAAAAATCAAGCATCCCAGTTCTTGGCCATAACACAGCCAGAGGACCATAAGCAAGGCATCAGACATCTACCCACAGGCTGAATTACTTCCAAGCTCCTCAGAAATCTCAGACATTTATAAATATCTCTAGTACAAGAAGTGGCATTGCTTATAAGCTTCCAGACGGAATTTTTTTTTTCTTAATTAATTAACAGCCCTTTCCCTGTCCTTATTTCAATAACATAGGAAATCCAAAAGCCAAATAAAGTACCTAGGCCATTTGTGTTTCTTCCCTGGCTCACCATGAGACATTAAGGACAAGCAGTGATGGGTTTGGGAGTGGCTTGGACTTCATATCAGATCTGCTCTAACAATACACTCTCAGTTTTTCATCTTTTCCTTCTCTGCTTCCATATGCATGAGGGCAATATCATAACCTGGCTGAATCTGTACAGCCCCACTGTACAGAGTGTCTACTCTGTATGAACACAAAGCAAGGCTGATCTCAAAGATTTCTTCCAAAGACTTTCTCAGCTGATGTTTCCCAGCTGCTGGTATTGTATCCTCTCCGCTTTGGATTCTGTCCAGATAAATTAGCTTCAGTTCTTCCTTCTGCAATCACAATAATTTTTCCTTCCTATCCTCACTTGTTCACTCTGTCTTCTCTCTTTTATGTCTGTCACAACCTTTAAGTCTAAATATGTACTAAGCTCTTTTAACTCAAGAATTTTATTTTCAGGTTCCATGATTTTGGGTGCGCTGAAGAAAGATTTTCTTTCCTAGTGTCAGTGCAATAGGCAAGGAAAAAAACTGAAAGCAGTCAGTGTAACAGGCCTGTGAGCAATTATTAGCCCTGCAATTAATTTGCTTAGATGCATCAATGAGAGAAGTGGGTTCTCAGCACTTTGCAAAATCAAACCATTTATATTTTCCATCTAAGCAGACAGAGACTTATGCGGGAAAGCTGGGTAGCAGTTGTGGGAGGCAATAATACCATGCCTATTAGAAGAATTGCTAAGTTGTCTTCTTCCATCCTTTCAACTTCTTTCAATACTGAAGCAGAGGGAAGAAAAAACTGTTTCCTGATGCAGCAGCCATGCTTTGTTATACATTTTTGCTTACTGGTGCTGCACAGAAAGGAGAACTCTTACTAACAGTTTTGCAGGTGACTGCCTTGCTTTCATATTAGTTTGAACTTAGTTGTTGTTGAAGAGGTAGAACTGGAAACTGCCTTAGTACAAGAAACCCCTGTGTTATACCTGATGAGGTCGCAGTGGCACAGTGAGTGCTGAGCTCTGCCAGGCCATGGGTCTGGCTGAAGGCATGACATCCACTGAGGAAAAACAGGATGTTGGGACAACAATGCAAGACAGGGACTGTCTGTGATGGAGCAAGGATTGCCAGATGGATGGCCTTTGCACATGGAAAGGCTTGTACGGGAATACAACTGTATGGACTACACTTTTAGGGTAAGTGAAGGAACTGGGGCTGCTAGAAACCCAAAGAAAGTACTTTTTTGGCCTTACAGTTTATTTTGTGGCAGTATAGACTATTTCTAGCTAGTTAGGGACAAATGCAAGGCTTTGTGTCCAAACTGGAGACATCCCCATCATTTTTCTGCCAAGAAGAGCCCCACAACTGCACTGTGAGCATAGCAATACATGGTAAGTGCTGTTCCTGAACAGCAAAACAAGCTCAGGTAAGATAGATGTCCTTTATAGACCAAAAATGATAGTGCAATTATCCTAATAAACAGCTTGATCAGATGTTCCAAGTAACTATATTTTCTTTCCATGATCAAATAAATATAATAATATAAACATTTAAAAAAATTTTTTTTTTTTAAGCTAACCAGGATTTGCGGTCATAAAGAATAATGGCAAAGGCAAGGGTTTTTCCTTTGCAAGAAAATTCTTGGAACAGCATGTAAACAGACCTTCTTGTGGTATTAATATTACCCTATTTATGCTGAAGCTATGCAAACAGAGACGTATAAAACTGTGCTCCTAAAAACTTAGGTTGCCAATAAATATTTTTACCACTTTTAATTTATACTCTTTGCAACTTTGTCCCCTTGCAGAAAAGTAACCCCAGAATGCAAGCTATGTTATTCTGAGGTTATTTCAGTTATCAGACATTAAAACGAAAGGTAATTTCTGTTTCTCTGAACTTAACCTGTTGCTTGTTTGGAAAGATTTGACTTGGCAGGTTGTAAAGCTTCATCTTATGGGTTGGTGACATAAGCATGGGTTTTTTTAGCTTGAATTGATGGCAAGTAGCCTTGCTTAGTGCCTCAGGGGATTTGAGTTCCCATCTTGACCTTACCGCATATGCCCTCATTGCAAATACTGGGTGTATTTTCACAAGGTTACTGCTCTCCAGTTTGCTATCTTGATATCTCAGTAATAAAAAAGTCTCAGTATTAAATATATTTAATGTGCCTTGCTACATCAAGATACCAACCTGTATTCCATTAAAATGAAAACATAGCTTCAGGGTTCCTTTATAAACTTAGGCAGTTGATGAAAGCTACAAATTCTCACTACACTGAAAAATCAGTGTGAAAAATCAGCACTTTTATTCTGCTGCCTTCATAGTGCCTGTTGGATTTATTACATGATTTTCCTAGTGCTTAAAGTGATATTCATCTTAAAAAGCCTATAAGCTGTGCCTCAAAAAGCTTCCTTATAAATAAGAAGAGAGTTTGAATTAATGAGCCTGGACATTTTAAAGTTTTTCTTAAAACTTTTGTGTTCAAATTCCAAAAATGTTATCTATATTCAACAGAGGGAGAAAAAAGGATAGCTGAAGTTCTTCCATGGTACTTGAATATGTGATCTTGGGAATTCAAAAGAAAAGGGAAGATTGTGACAAAAGCAGAGGAACTCATAACTCAGTCTGTCTCAGGGGCTGTTGAAACTAGTTCTGAGATATTGTGTGTGTATAGTTAAGTTAATAGAAAAAGTTAGAGAATATTTAGAAGGTTGTGAGCAACCTGAGTTTCTTCATTTTTGAGCATTTTACTTAAATCTTTACACTTTTAGACTCATATATAAATGATCACACTTCTACTAAGGTATGGATATTGTACTATTTTCATTTCTGTCACTTTTTCATTTTACAGGGTTGTTAATTACAGCAATTTTGATGTTATCTATTCTAATACTAGTTACTTACTAAAGTAAGCAATTATTTTCTATTTGGAAATTGCTTTAGTTTTAAGCAGCATTCAAAGCACTGATGTAGCTCCTAACTGACTGACTTAGAAGCTATAATTTTGGGACATAATCCCATAAAACTTCACGCATTGGCAAGCCTCTACTCTCTTTTCATTCCAAACCTCTTCTCCTTGAGATGAACACAAAGCAGAAATATTTGCAATTATAATGTTGTAAACCACTATTTGCTTGTTTTACATTTTCAGCTTTCAGGCTGGAACTCAGTGTGATGGATTGAAACCTGAAGGCTTGCTAATGAGACAGCTTCACCTTGTGGAGTGAAATCTGGGCAAACAGGTAGAACTACAAAAGGAGGCAGTTGCAATCAAAGCTATCTTCTCTGAGGACCTTGGTAGTCCTGGGTGTGGAAGTACCAGCTGTGAGCCCTTTTAACCTCTGGGCAGTCACTCTAGGACTGCTGTGGGATCCAGTCAGTTATCTGCGTGTCCCCTGAAGCACTAGTTGTGACTATCATGAATAGATCCTGCTCAGCTGTTAATGGGTGCCATGGTGATGAAAGTTTGCATCTACCTGCAACCTTATTCTCAAACCAGGAAGAGTCTTGTGCATATACACTGAACATACAAAGAAAATGATAGAAGAAACAAAGTTAATAAACATGACAGAAACAGGCATAAAGAGGAAGACATTGGCAAATGTCACTATTTAACAAAGATCAGTGTTGATGAAGGCATGAAGCTGGTTGGCAGTTAGCCTTTGTCTGTGTGAAGAAAGGACTTTTGACTGGTTAGTGAATTATTCTGCAGAGGTTAGTGTTATATACACTCACAAAATCCTCCTATGCCACCCAGCTTGCAAGCATAAAGCCAGGAAAAAATTATACTTTTTGCCAGTTGGCTATATAATTTTCAATGGCCAAAAGCCAACTGGTTGCTAATTGTTATTGCAGTGAAACTGAAAACAAAGCTCTTGATTTGAATACTTGGACTGTTTGTTATTTTCCCCCTTGAAATTCTGCAGGAAGTGCCACAAACTGCTGCTCACACCCACAGATCCCAGAAAAGATGAACTGGGTGCCTGTATCTGCGTGCAGCACTTGGTCTGAGGCCTTGGTCAGTGTTTTCAAAAGGCTTTTTGCAGCTGAGATTACTTGGCTGCAAAGAAATTCATTTATTTAGCCACTTTACATGCTCAGAGCATTTTCCAAGAACCTAGTGTATGTAGATCCATGGAGGCTGCAGCAAATACATGAGGGGAGAGAACCAGTGAAGGGTGGAACTGCTTTCATCACAAGAGGGATAACTCACACCTATCAGCTATTATTTGCAGGAGAAGCTCCTGAGACTAGGAACAACTCTTTGGTATTTGTGTAGAAGCCAGCACAGTGGAGTGCTAACCCATAGCAGGGAGGGTCAGGCACTGCTGTCATTCAAGTAAATAATAATGGTTGTTTCCACAGCTGGCTGAGCAGACACTTGGCTACATCACCTGTGCTCACCCTGTGAGTCACACCCACCCAAAATAAAACATAAGGGAAATGTGTCATGGATCATTCTTATTGCCCCCTTCCACACCCCACTCCACAGGGCAGCAATACTGAAAAACAGTTGTGTCTTAGGAAATACAGAGATATTCATAGGTACCTCCATGACTGATGCTTCCTTTCCATCCAATTACAGAACGGGAGGCAGAACTGTGCAACAAAGTTTTGTTGCTATTTGTCATATTGTTCCAAATATGGATTAGTTGTGTCCCCATCAGCGCTTTTGCTATGCCTACAAAGCCTCTAGTGTAGGTACAAAGAAGCAGGGCAGCCATAAATCCTGAGGTATCCCCTTATTCTGCATGGGATGTTTGCCTAGACTGGAAAAAAAAGGGGAATTTGACAATGTGCCCACAATTTCTGGATGTTAATGAGTCCTGTCAAAGCAGTCATTTTAATCATGTTGCCTACTATTTGGATAGGTGGCTGCTGTCCATGGACAGGTCAGCCATGTGGCAGATGTGCAGTTGCTTCATAAAAGACAGTGTGGCAAGGGTGCATGTAGCACACAGTACATGTACACAGACTTCGCAAGTGGAAATACAGAAATCAACATAGAGAAAATCTTTTTTGATGGTTGTTTTTATATTTCTCAAAGATGTTCCACAACTGATCTGACAGATCCTCTGGTGGCATCTGTTGCATTGGCCATTCTGCCAACCTACTAACACCAAAGCAAAGCTGTAGCACACATGGCATGCATGGGGAGAACACAGATGTGTTCCTCTTTCAAAGTACATGGTAACTGTTACATAGCTTCAGAGGTGTGGAAAAGATAAGGCATCAAAGGACACACATAATTGCAGTTACCTTGTTAACCAGCATAGATGCACCAAGCAAATACACATCTTTCTCAGGCTTCTAGATGCTAATGGTTTTCCCCTGTGGGTGTCACCAGTTGCAATGGAAAGAGAAAAGATAGATAAGGGAACCTGTGAACTAGAGTTCAAGGACAGTATGTCAGAGGTGAGCAATCAACGGTGGCAGTGAAGAACCTTAGGAAGAGAAGCAAAGAAAACCTTCTACATTCACCAGGAAAGGAAAGCTGTAGTGAAAACCCACTGTGCATGTTTACTCACAATGACTCAGAACTATCTAAAGTCCCTCGGAAGAATCTATACCAATGGCCAATTTAACTATTTACTTGCAGTATGCTAATGCTTAGTATTGTTCATCAGGAATATTTCACAATTACATAAAGCCTTTCTTAAAGTTAATAAAAATTGTACTTCAGAAGATCTATCTGTTAAGTGGATGGGTAAATACTTTATCATTAGTTTACTATTATGAGTTCAACCATTTGTATACATAGCCAGTAGGCAGAATCAGGAACTGGATCCCTTGGCAACACGTAGTGAGACACTAACCTTTCCCAAATCTAAAACGTTAATTAGCAAATACTTAAGACAAGTATTTCTGCATGCAATAGTAGTCTTATTGCATGTAAGACTCCTGATAGGTAAACAGTCTGCACACATTTACAAGATCAAAGCCTTACTTAGGGCAATTCACAGGCTGTGAAAAACAGTGACAGATAAAAGGGAAAGAGACTGAACACAACGGTGAAAGAAACACAGCATGGCACATTAACATAGCAAACTATTTTGAAAGTGAAAGTATCCTGGTTCTAAAAAGTATAAATGGTGTTATTAATCTCCATAGTAGGTGTGTCTACCACTGTTTGTCACTCATTAATCAAAATAATAATACAAAGAAGAATATATTTAGAAATGAAATATGTATATATATATATATTGTGCATAAGCAAAAGGCAATAATGGCTTTCATTCTCCAGAAATTACCAAAGGGGAAATTTCTGTCATTGCTGTTATTGTTATTACGGAGAACTAAGAAATATTCCAGACACTGACGAAGTTCAAGTCACATAGGACAGAAAGGTAGTCAGAGCTGCTATCCCCATCTCTCCACCCTAAACTTCAAGGATCTTCAGAGCCGCATTGCCTCAGGGAAATCCTGGGAGACATTCCTTCTCCGAGAGAAAAAAAAATTCTTCCCAAGCTCAGCAGTTGCTATATGCAAACGCTTGAAATGATTGTATCTCAAATCATGGGGGTTTTTTCAAACTATTGTTAGCTTAATTTGTGTTCCCAGCTACTTCTTCTTCAATCCCTATGGTGTAAAACTAGTCACTTAAGCTTTGTTGTCAATCTTAAGCACTCAAATATTCATAGGTCAAGCAGCTCGAGGGTTAATCTGTGAATTTAAGATGTTTAGACGTTTTAGCTAGTCTTTGGACTTCTGCAGCTTCAACAAACACACTTCTAGGTTTAACTTGGTGAACAACTGGAAGGACTGGGAGTTAACCACTTAGTTTAGAGTTCATCATTGCAAACCACAAGCTACAAATCTGCTGGATCACGTATTCAGTTTTTAGTAACTTAGAAAAACTACCCAATACCATCAGCATCATAAACACTATTCAGGTCATACAGTAAAGTTACCCCTCCTGGATCAAACACCCATACACAAGAGCAGAGACTTCATAGAGATTTCACCATGGCCATGGGAATATATGCATTGCAAATCTTAGAAACATCCATTCATGTGGGAATTTTCAAAATTTTTTTACTTCTGCCAATATTGCTGGAAACCAACATTCTTAACATGAATGGAAGACAAACAAGAAACAGCAGAATAGACTAACCCAAAGTGGTACTATGAATCCAAATAAGTACAGCTTCTCTGTAAGATTCATTCAGCTGTGGATCTGATCTTATGCCTCAACTGAAAATGCCTAGCACTTCTATTGTATAGTATTTATTTTTAATGTCTTTACAAAGGCTGCTATATAAAGGCTTAATTTCTGGTTTCATTTGTACTTTGCATACATGGGGAGTCAAATAAAAATCACGGTGAAGTGCAATACTTGAAAGCCAGCATTTCTACAGCAGAATTTTAATTGCCTAGTAAGAAATGTATTCAGGTCAGCACATAGTGAAGCAGCTTGGATAGTTTACCAGTTACTCAATTCTGCTAATAGCTGCTATTGCTAATGCACAATTAAAATTACCCACCGTTATTATTGTTTCTTTACAGGGAATTTGCCAACAACAATGCCCTGATTTATTATATAGTTTTAGGGCACACCCCAAACCAGGATTTGGAGGGGAAGAGGCACAGGAGAGCTCCCAGGGTGGAGCTAGCCCTTGAGAGAAAAAACAAGTCAGCTCCAGAGCAGCCACTAAGAACTGTGTTTTCTCTAAGTTATGACATATTCACTTACTTTTAGCCAGACATGTCCTGTTTAATGGCTATAAAGTTACACAAGGAAGAAGGGCAGCTGACCTTGTAAGTTCAGAAAAGAATTCCAACTTTTAGAGGACCACAAAGCTGAAGGGTCACTTTGTGGATGTTTTGTGGCACATAGGAGTGTACCAGGAATTCCAGCAGCATCACAGGGATGTTTCAGACAAGCTTCCTGGAAGGTCTGTCTAGGTCTTATAGACACATTACACCAGAGCCACCTTAGGCATGTATCTTAAAACACACAGGAAGGGCCCCTTGTGCTCTGAGGGACTGGGAATTGGACATGCAATCCCTCCTCATCGCAAAAATGTGCTCTCGAGTTTCAGTTTTCTTTCCTTAAAAAAAGTCTGTGACTACTGTTTATGACTGAAGAAAAGCTTGAAAGCATCTAAGCAATAGGAATGTTCCTGAGCACTGACCCTGCAGCATCAAAATCTGTTGTTTCCTACAATGCTCTAAAACTCATCAGTTTTAGCATAGAACTGGCTGGTTTACTCCAATCAGACATCACTCGAGTTTTGTTTTCTGTCCCCTTCTCAGTGAGAACCTACCTCTTGCTGTCCCACCTTCCCCACCAAGAGAAGTTAACGGGACAACAGTATTTTTACTTTCTGCTCTGTTTTGTGGATATGGGCAGCTGGGGAAGAGAGAGGCAGTTATTACTGCTTTGTCAAACACCTTTCCTCTAGTGTAATTATAATTACCTTGCATATCAAGAATGTAATTGCTTTGGATACATACATCTTTTCTGACCTCACTGATTTATTACTGGCCCCGCTGGAAGCTCCTGAACCAACCCCAGTATATAAGCACCAGCCTTACCCATACATTCTTCCCCCCACCACAAGTTTTAACATAACCTCTGTTTTTTTCCAGACATCTGTTGGAGATTCTGTCTGTATAAAGTCAAAGTGATTAATGATTTTTCTTTCCTTGTGAAACAACTTTTTACAACCACTTTTAGAATCTGAAAAGTAAAAATTAGACCTCTGTTTCATTGTTCTCTCATCTTGTGTTTGCTCTTCTTGGACTTCTAATCTTAAAAGTATATTAAAAACAGTGTTTGGATTTTCACTTCTGTAGCAGCCACATCTCACCTTTTCCAGACACAGCACACCATTTTTAAATGTAGGGTTTTTATAAATAACTTGTTTGCTACAGAAAAGCTGCTTTGGATCTTCAGCCTTGCTGCAGGTAATGACAGTAGTTCCTGTAGAACTCTCTCTCCCCTTATGAGCCTGTTTCATACTAAATCTTCTTGGTGCACAGACTTTCCTGCAGTGGGTAGTGTAGAACTGAGCTCGGAGACATATAAGGAAGTATGTCATGATCACACCTATTTCATCCTAATAAATCAACATTCATGGGTTGGAAGGAAAGATTTTCAGAAAGGGGAGAGAGGTTGAATGAGTTCAACAAATATTAGAGCTACACACTGATGCAAAACACCAATGTCTTGATGTAATAAGGGACAATCTGCCTGTATTGCCCTAACCATGTAGCACTACAGTCTGAAAAAATTCACCTAAGAGTGCTACTGTTAAAGTCGAAGTTTCACCCTTGTGCTCACCTTCAGCCACATCTGGTTTTTTTGTTAGAGAGTCACTGCTCTGATCAAAAAGGAATCCTTCTTTACAGGATTACTTCAGCTGAATCACAAGCTGATCTCTGGTAAACCAAACGAAGGAAGGAGCAGGAGTAAATAGCTAGAGGGGAGACAAGACTCCCCATCTAGGGGCATAGAAGCCTTAGGTTGACTGACTCTAAATGTGAAGGTATACTTTATACCAAAGTTTTGTTACCTAACTTTCCAGATAGAATACAGATGGCGTAAAATAGGATATTTAGTATCATGACATAATTTGTCAGAAAAAAAAAGTCTAAATCAGATGTTCAAGTGGGTATCCTGGTGGAGGACAGATCCAGTTTTCATCATGGCAAAAAGCTGGTTTACAATCACATATTCCAAAATGCATAGGGCAGAAAAACTATTCTGTCTTATAACACTTTTCATAGGAAATTATGATTTAATTTTAAACATTTTTTAATTAGTTTTGTTAAGAGAATTACTTTTTTTTTTTTTTTTTTTAGGATCTAAATACACAGAAACACTAAGACTTCAGTCTGAGACCAACATAGTGATTCCCCCCAACTGCCATCAGGTCTCAAGCTGTGCCTGTCCTCTGAGTATCAGGCAGAACTTCCAGTCTTTGTGTATCATGATGCTCTGTGAGATGCTCACTTGCCCTGAGGTGCATGAAAGAAGATGAAGTCAGAGGATTCTACCACAGAGAGGTGAGTAAGAGTCAAGAAATAAATTACAATTCCTAGGTGGTCTGCAGTACTTGCATTTTCATACTTCTTTTTTCACTGCTTGCTAAGAAAAAAAAAAAAAAAATACACTTCTCTGTAAAAAAATGGGAGGGTTCCATTTTTGTTAACATTCTCAGCAAGAGAAACTTCTGTTTACATAGCAGTACTTGTGTGCTTCTGAAAACCCAGGCAAAAACATGCAATGATGCCAAAAGGAAGATGCAGAGAGCTGTCCCAGATCTGACACTGTGCAAGGCATATTACTCTTCTAACTCAGCTGACATCAGGATGACAATTTTTTTTTATTATCTTTTAAGAGGCTAAACTGCTAACTCACAGAGCTAAGGTTTCACCCCACTATTACTGAATTTAAGATTATCCTACCTACTGTTTTGCTTGATATTAGGGAAAGGTGAGAACAGAAGGGAAGTGGTCAAGGGCAGTGAGAAGAGTTGGGTTATCCTCTTTGTTAAACCAAAAAGCCATGATGACTGATAGAATATGTGGAAGGAAATGTTAGAGTGGAAATGCCAAGGGAGATGATTTGCACCATACTGTGAGATGAGAAATAAAAATTGAGCTATCACTTATGAGGGTACCCTGGATTCAATGGTCACTTACTTGCCTGGTCACACATTTCTGGTGTGACTCATGGGATCACATATTTGAAAGCTTTCAGCATCAGTGCTTAATATTTTTCAAAGACTTTTGATCTTCCTTTTTATCTCCACTGTTTTGTTTTGTTTTGTTTTGTTTTGTTTTGTTTTGTTTTGTTTTGTTTTGTTTTGTTTTGTTTTGTTTTGTTTT
>JANIJG010012063.1:179004-190744 GCA_024611175.1 Megaceryle torquata | reverse complement strand
GGAGTGGATTTAGATTAGAAATAAGGAGGAAGGTCTTTACCAGGAGAGTGGTGGAGCACTGGAACAGGTTGCCCAGGAAGGTGGTTGAGGCCCTATCCCTGGAGACATTCAAAGTGGGGCTTGACAGAGCTCTGAGCACCCTGCTCTAGTTGAGGATGTCCCTGCTCTCAGAAGGGTTGGACTAGATGACCTCTGGAGCTCCCTTCCAACCCAGACATTTCTATGTTTCTACTATTTTCTACGTATTTCTTATAAGGCTTGCCACTACAGTCAGGCTGAACATCATCACTCCACATATATCTATATATATGAGAGATATTTCTTTGCAAAAATATTTATACAGAAGTGTTCTGGATCTCATGCCAGATTGCAGCATCTTCTGACCCAACATCAGAGATCTCCCTCACCCTCAGCAGCTGACTGAACAGACTTTGCTCTGCAAACAACTCATTTGAGGAGATGAGTCCTTGTGTATATGAAACACCATTACACTAAACACATCACATACTTCAGAGGGAAAAGGCAAGGTACTTCAGGTCACTAGCTTCTGAAGTTTCTGCAATACAGTGAGATGAAAGTCAAAGCCACCCATAACAAGATGGTGCGATACTAAGTTAACCAAGGGAGGAACACTAAAAGTAAGGCTGGAGTGCGAGTAAAGACAGGAATATGGTTTACTACACACTCCTAAGCAAGTTGTTATGCTCGGAACATGAAGGCTCTATTTCTTCTCTAAGTAGCGAGACATTTCCAGCAAACCCTGGATTAGAAATAGAGATATTTGCAATGCTTTTATTACCATTATAGTTCATCCAAGATGATGTGTCTGGTTTGAAAGTCGCAAAAAACATATTCTTGTTAAAAATGCTGCCAAAAAGCTAAATGAAAACAGCCCGCTGCTGAATCCTGTGTTTGCAGCATTACCAGTGGTTTTTTTCCAAGGGTGTTTATATGGACCAAGTTTCATTTAACAAGGCAAAAGCCGGAGCTCTCACATACTCCGTTATTTCTCTGCAGGTCCTTCTCACCAGGGTTAAGACTTTACACTACTTCCAAGCAAAGCAGCCAAGAAAAAGAAGAAACAAATGCTACTACTACTGAGTACAGAGGCCTCCTTTGCAAGAAATGTGATTTACGGAATGAAGTTCCTGGCATGTCTGCCGTGGGCTGTCACGACGTGTGCCTAAAATCCAAGGCTGAAATATGATCTCTGTTCCTTCCAAAATGCATTGTGGCTTCTAGCAAGTTCTTCTGAAAGTGCAAGCAACTTTTTCTTGGGAGTTGTGCTCTTTCCACGAGTTGCCTTAATTGGTCTTTGCTTATCCGTGAGCTGTTTGGGGTTGAGGAACCTCTTAATTTCCTCCCAAGTTGGTGTGAGCCCTGCTTTGCTGAAAGTTCTGGATATTGGAAACTTTTTTATGTACTTTGGAGCATTGATGCACTTGGAGACACGGGGATCAAAGCTCATCCCAGTACCCAGGATGAGGCTCTTGTGTTCTTACTGTCTTCACCTCTCCACTCCCTACACTTGTACATTGCACATCTGATTGCCAGGAACTGAACCACGATGGAGATCTTTTCCATAATTTCACAAATCTGCAAGCAGACAATAGCAGCTTAAGGGCTTTCTGGCATTTGCTGGCCCTTAACTAGTGATGTAGAAAACATCACCCCCTTTCTGCAGTCCTTTAGGCGTTCCTTTTCCTCTATGGGCAGCAAATGCGTTTTCAGCATCAAGCTTTTCCTCAGCTGCATTTCAAACCCAGAAAATATTTTATGTCTAATGAAGATTCCTCCTCATTCTACTTCTGTCTTTAAAAGCTGTGAGGCAGCAGCATTTATACACCACCATGGTCTACCTCGCCTTGCGATAACAGAGATATCATTGTTGTAAGACCCCATTTTGCCAACCTCTGCCCAGTCTGCAAGATGATCCAGCTCTTGCCCACAGATCTCACATCACCTGCTGGTTGATTCCATGGAAGAAACCCTTGAGGATGACTAGGTGGGGAACTGCCAGAAAGAGGAGGTCACGAGCTCCTAATGGACTCCATTAGTGAGGACTGATTATGGATAAAATCCAGTATATCAGTTATACAAAGGAGGAATGTTGCTGGTGTTTATTATCTGCATGATGAGTGGATATTCTCTAAAAGTAGTAGCTAACAGACTGGCAAAGTTTTCCACAGAACAAAAAGACAGACATGACTGAGTCAAAGTCAGCCTGACCGTTGACTTTGTGTTTGCTTCAGCGAGTTCTGGCACTGACCCCACTTGAGCCACAGAGTTTTGAAATTCATGCGTTTCTTCATTCTCATCTTTCAGTTTTAGAGTAGACTTTTTTTTTTTTCTCCCCACAAATGTCTCTGAGGCCGTGTGGGATGTGGTCCAGCTCCCATTAAGGTCAATGGGAGTGCTGCCACTGCCTTCCCCGTGGGTCTCAGCCCTCTCCCATTGTATTACATTTCCAACTGCAATTGAAGACAGCTTATTTCAATTTTTTCCTCTCCTAGTGCCCACAATGGGCAAAGTATTTTCCAAACAGAAAAGAAGGTCCCACTGAATGTCCCTAAATTCTCTAGAGATACTGGAAAAATCCTTATAATTAAATACATTTGACATGCAAGATCACAACTGTTCTCTAATAATTATTTTTTTAAAAAAAGCTTCTCTCCCATGTAGTTTTGCTTTACTGTAAAATAGCAGGGATTAAATCCTGATTCTGCTGAAGTTTATGGGGGTTTTTCAAATTAGCTTCATTGGGGCTATATTGTCTTCCTTCATCTCCATCTTTAAAGTTTCTGGACCACTACTGAAGGCATCCTGACAGGAATGTATGATGGCACAACGGTCAGCATCTCGCTGCCAGTCACATACTCTTTTGACAGATTATCTTAATCAAAATGTATTAACAAACAACCAAACAAACAAAAACCCAAAACAAACAAAAAAACCCCCACACCCATAAAAGGAATGGCAATGCTTGCAAACTGTATGAGTTTAACTTTAGAGCAACAGAAGCCTTACACAAAAATTCATTTCACTCCAGGAGTGGCAAACACAGACTAACACTGACAGTAGCAATGGCAGGGCAGTAGCTCTCTGCTCTTACACAGAGACTAAAAACTTCACGCTGTCATAAACTACTAGGAAGCCCACAGTGAGAATTTAAGAAATGCAACAGCGCCGACAATCACTTGGAAATGGGACCATTAAAAATAATTTGGTTTACAGAGGATGACCTCGATATGAAGGATGAGGGTCTAATAAATCAGGTTTGTTTTGGATGATCCAATAATCTTCAGGAAAAAAAACTAAACAGTAAAGTTTCCCACAGACAGGAAACCAATACATAGTAAAATGTTAGTTACACTGATGCAAAGCGTTCTGGAAAACAACTGCTACTAGCAGGTACTAACCCTGAACCTTTATAAAAAGACTTTGGGACAAACAGTTCAAAGACATTATGGACATCCCAAAGTGAGGATTTCATGAAGGAAACACAAATTTACAGTGATGGAAAAAAAGGTCTTTATGCACAAAGAGCTCAGTCTCTTCTCCATAACAAATTGATTAGGGGGCATATATTTTTGGACTCAATCTGGTTAGCTAGGAAAATTCAAGTGATAGCTGCCAGCCACCAGAAAAACAACTGACAGTGACTAAGAGCCCCAGTATGCTGCATGTGCTACAGCGACTGGTGACATCTTCTTCTCATTCTTTAAGTGAAACCAACCCAGCCACATTTTGTATCACAGGCCAGACATCCATGCAAAAGTCACTGCATAGAGGACTTCTTCCATAATTTGGGGGAGAGGTGGGGCTTTTGGTTGTTGTACATATGCTACAGTACCACAGATTAATTACACCATCCAGCAGTGACATTTTGTCACCAATATACTCCTCCTCATTTGGATTTTTTACTGATTACCCTTCTTATTTGGCATATTGGACCTTAGCCTTCAGCAGCCTGGAAGGTCTCCTACCAAGAAGTTGCCTGTGCATAGAAGATCCTGCTTTGCACCAGTGCTCTTGCTGACACTTTTGTTATAGAGCCACACCAAAACGGCTCACAAGATCAGAGGGAATAGGAATAGAGCTGAACTGTTTCTGTTGGAAGGGACCTACAATGATCATCTAGTCCAACTGTCAAAAAAAAAAACCCCAAAGCAGGTAAGACCCTGTGGTGGAGAAGCAGATCCCTAATCAGGACACTCTCCCAAGCTGGACACTGGGAAGACATGTTTCTCCTTTGCCCAGCTTGTTCATGTTCTAGTGCAGCTACTGTGGAAAAGTTTCTTTTTCCTTCATTTAGAAATAGATTTCACATATAAGTAGGTGTCTTGGTTTTGGTTCATTATCATTTCTGCACCAGTCTCATTAACATCTGCCACGACTGTTGTGCTGCTCCATCAGCCTTCATGGTATTAATTCTACCTTCTTTGCTTGCAAAGGCTGAAACCCTAAACCCAGGTTATGGTTGCTGGTAACTCCCAAGCTGCCAGACCAGCCTCTCAAAAGTCATGAATTCTGTGCTAGCATCAAGTTAACCCATATGCTCACACTGTGTTTACCGAGGTGAAGTAAGCTGCACACATTCTTTATTGGTGGCATGAACCCAAAGGAGGAACTCTGAAACCACTTTCTGCTGCTACTGGAAAGTGGCAAAGCCAGGATGCCTCCTGCCACACCAGTCTTGGCTGAGCCTGTGAGTTAAGAGTATCCCTCCAGCTTGTCTGACACAGCCTGTTTGAGGAAGCCTTAACAGTGCTCTAGCAGAGCCAGGATTAAAGGTGTGTGGTAGAGGCCACTTCTGTGCACTGATTTCTGGTCTTAGTCATCTGCCACTTAAATTGCCCTTTAGGCTGGTTAACTAATTGTTGAGGCAAAAAAAAAGTTTTGTGCATACCTAAAGATACATAAATAATTCCATTAAGTAAAGAAGATACATGAGCAATGCCTGGAGCTCCCACAGCAATAACTAAAGTAATGAATATCTGATTATGATATTGATCCATGGCATCTTCTTTCCTACCCACAACTAAAAAGGCACATTAATTTTTTTGTCCTGAAGTTTAGGTTCTAGTAATCACTTCGCAGAGGGCTTGGAGTGAATATTAGACTTCTTCCCTCTCTCCCCCTTTTCTCTCTCTTCTGCATTTGGGTGGATGGGGAATGAAGAAACAAAGAGCACACCTACAATGCAAATGTCCTAGGTGGGAGCTCCTTGTGCTTCTCTGCCCCAACAGTGACCTGCCAAGCCCTCCTGGCTGAGTTACGGTAGCATTAAAAAAGTTTGAAATGGCTGCCCTGGGTTTAGGGGTCTGCTATTTTTTTGTAGCTGTAGGAAATGATGCTTCCTTGATTGACTTCCTGGGGCATTAGCAAGAAAGTTTATATTTCTAGGGTAAGTGACATTAGTCCAATTTTGGGCAGATCCCATTAGCCAGCTGGTGGCTTCTTAGCAACCTCAGTGAAAAGCCACTTCCTCCTAGAGCTTGGACTGAGAGCCAGAAATAGAGAATCCTTGGCGTGAAAATCTTATGGCTTTAAAGAGAAGGTAAGTTGGAGGTTTTTTAAGTAGCACTGTACTTCAAGTTGATGTGCCAGCAAGTATGGCAAACCATCAGTCAAAGGAGACAGGCACCTCCGGGGAATCCAAGAGGGATCCAAGAAATGCCCCTTGTCTATTTCTTTAATGTTTTTAAGCATGGATAATGCTACAATGAACACAGAGAGTGGTTTTATCTGTAACTGTCAGGACAAGCTGGACAAATGCTCCAAAGCAAACCTGGAGCTCCAACGCAGCAGAGAGTTTATTATACGTTGTTATTGAACACATGTGTAAGCCCCATTGAAGCTAATAAAACTTAAAGATATACCCACATTATTTATTCAACAGACATTGGCTCAGGGACATACTTAAAGTACTTCCAGGGTTCAAGGAACTGAGCTAAAGTCAACGTTTCTGGTCTGTCTTCTATTCTCATTACTTATATATGCATTAATAAAGTTCTTCACTTTTTGTCTATCACCTTTTGCAATAAAGACTCTCCACAGCAGCCGTAGACAAGATTCCTCTCCCATTTGAGGGCATATAATCCTTAGCCTGGGCAATATAAACAGGCTCAGCTACATAAAGTAAATATGGATTTTGCTAGTGTTTTTTCCATATCTAAGAAAACCTACTTTAAAAAAACAAAACAAAACAAACCCAAAAATCTTCAAAAGCATTTGTCTGCATACATGGCCAAAAGTGGTTATATACTTTGTAAGTTTATTAAAAGTTAGAACTGTTGTTCCTGAACATACTGAATGGATTTTACTAGTTTCGCATAATGGAGCCCAGGCTGGCATTGCTTTAGACATTTTACTGTGGAAGAAATGTCAAGCATGCACTCATCCCTCTGACTGCAGTTCAAATCAAACAATCTAGGCTAGACATCTAATAACAACCTTTGTTCACTCTAGAATAGCAGCTATGGAAATATGCCTTGCTTTATATATTATTATATGAACAATCTGAAAAGGACTCTGCAAAAACAACAAGCTCTGCTCATTTATTTTTTTAAATGACCAGTTTCAAGCTACTTATTTAATCATGAAAAAAAAAAAACCAAAACAAACACACGAAGGCAGTCTTACTGAAATTCCTATAACTGAGTTTTCCCTGCCATAAATTATGATTCACATAACTACACTTTTCTTACTAATAGAATCTGGGGCCATATATGGAAACCCATGTTACCAAAGTTTGAAAATAAATGAAAGCTAATTGTTTGGGGTTAATTTATGAAGGCAATATGACATGCCTTGTTGCTTACAGCTTTAGTGACAAAATAAAGAACAGGCAGAATTTATAGCTTGCTTCTTTTATAAAAAAAATAACATTTAAACTTGAACTTTTTGCAGATATGTTTAAGAGACAGTATGAAGACAGAAGAACACTTTGTGGGGTCTGCTGCTGCCCTATCAGCACACAACCCTGAAATTTCCCCTTTTAGAAACCAAAAAGTCTCTTTTCAATTGGCATCCAACAACTTTTGCAGAGTCGCACAGTGAAGAAGGCAGGAAGGTGCATTCCCCTCTGCATGTGTCTCTCTGTTCTATTGGAAATCAGCTTGAAGCAGTCCTGCAGTGGTTGGAGATGCCTCCATAACTGGACTTTCCAAATCGGAGATCCTGCCCTTTGAATAAGTATATACATTAGCCTCTTTTTATCACTGAATTCCTATACCTAAATTCTAAATATTTCCCTTAGCAAATATTATCCAGCCTATGGATTCCAGCTGCAAACAACATCAACACCTCCCTTCACGTGGATGGGCTGAAGACCTTCATAAAGGCTCCTGGGTATTCAAGGCACCAGAACTACTTTCCTCCAAAACAGCTTCTTATCATAGTAACACAAAAGGTCACAGGAACAGTTTGCAGCCTCTCTCAGTGAAGGGAATAAATGTGCAAACAAAGCCATTAGCAGTTTCCAAAATAAACTCCTATCCTCAGTCGCCAGGACCGCAGCGTGCCACATACACACTGCACAGAAATGCTTGCTTACATGTCAACTGAGCAGCTGCAAAGAGCTGCGAGCCAAAGGAGCACTCTGTTTGACCACAGAAATACCACCTTAATTAATTATTCTGATACTATAAGCTTAAAAGCATTCAAGATAAGCACAGGGAGATCACAAGAAGGGTTTTCACCTGCCAGCCCACTTCTCTCCAATTAATACTCACAACAAACAGGTATCACTTAAAAAAAACTGTTGTGGGGTTTTTTGTTTGTTTTTTTGAAAAAGCTGTCTTAGAGGAGCATATTATTCCTGAAAGGATGCACGTACAAATTACCAGGGAGCCATCTGTGCCACAAAAATTTCAGCAGAGACACAGCAGCCAGAAAAAAAAAAAAAAAAAAAAAAAAAAAATTAACAGCAGTAAAAGCAAACATTCTCATTTCATATACAGAAAAAATATTTGAGTCAGTTCCAGTAAAGATTTTTTCTGATTATTATTTCCTAATCAGGCTGCTATGGACAATTCACCCCTCTTGCACTTCCCTGGTGCTCCAAGGCAGGTGATTCTCTCTCCCCTCTGGCACCCCTGTTGAGCTCCTAACTCTTCTCCCCAGAGCTACCTCATTCACCTGCCCTCTCTCCTGGAGTTTTTTTTCCTGCTGCTATGGTTCTCCCATTGCTGGTATAAGGAGCAGAAGTCTTCTCCATGAGCTCTGTTTGCTTTGGTGGGATCTCTTAGTCACATCTGTGAGACCTGAACCAGGTCCTTCAAACACCAACCCTTTCAACCCGGGGTTGCCCACACCCTAGAAATCTCCCACAGACCTTGTAGCATCAAACCAAAGATGTTTCAACACACCTGACAACCTTCACTGTCTTTCTCAAGTCTCCTTCTCTTACCTTCAGATTGCAGTTCATGGAGCAGGAAACATCTATTCTGGTTTGAAAAGCTCCTGCTATCTTCTGGCAGTACAAGAAGCAAATTAATAAATCCATGTAAAGCCTGGTTTGAAACAAGCATTCAAACAGCTGAGGAGGAATTAAATAATTGGTAGTGACAGGTATTAATGGGGCAAACAGATTTACAGAGGCTGCAATTATACCCAGGTTGTACTTGTTTGAAACGTTAAGTGTCTGATGAGACTTAACACCCAGCTAATTAGCCTTAAAAAGTAATTTCCACGTGCCACCACCTTCATTTACTCACAGAAGGGAAGCGGAGTGTCTGGCAATTGCCACGGCCATCAATCCAGGACTAGCAGCTAATCCTATTTTATTACCATCATTAGCCAAATACATGGACCGTCCAGAGAGCAGCTGCATGCTCTCCCTCTTTCTCCCTGCTCTTCCTCTTCCTTCCTGCCTTCCAGCCTCCACAGCTCTATGCACCAGATACCTCTGCTTAGTCCATGCAGGTCACTATCTCCAAGTGAGATTTCTCCCCTTTATCCATGCCACAGGAGATGGATTCGGGTTACAGAGCTTACCCACAGCTGCATTTAGTTCTGAAAACTAAACTCCTTTTCCTGATGCTGGACGTGTCCAGTCCTCCCCAAAACCACTTCCTCAGCAGCTCCTACCTGGGCTCTGCTCAGCCATCCTCACTACAGCTCTTACTCTTTGCCCTTGCCCAAACTCTCTGTGCCCTCAGAGAAGATACCATTAAACTCTCAGTGAAAGGGTCTAAGCTAAGATCAAAAAAGTGTGCATGCAAAAATCCTTAGAAAGTTTAAAGTACAAATATAACCAAGAAGAGAGTGTGTAGAGTCTGCAGTCAGTAGGGCCCATGGAGATTTGCAACACCTGAGAGGTGAAAATGTGCAAAGATCTATTCCAGGAAGCAAAACTGAGGAGAGTAATCCATGAATACCCAAAGTTTAGCTTATTTCGGAGAGAGGTGAGGAGAATAAATGAAAACCATTGTTAGAGCCTTGTATGAAAGAGTTCGCAGATTTTATTTATTTAACTTTAGCTGGTCCTTCAACTTCTTTTTCCAAAAGGCATGTGTCTTTTCATTAAAAAAAAAAAAGGTGTCAAAGCAGAGCTTTAAAGAATATTCTTCAGTTCTTGAGTTATTTTACCTGAATGGCACAGAGCAGGCAGGATTTCTTCCAGCCTGCAGAAAGAAACAAAGAGCGAACTCACACCTGCATCTCCTGCCAAAGTAAGTAAACAAATGCACTGTGAGTTATGGGACCTTCATTCTCTCAGCTGCGTTTGCTTGTTTGCTTGCCCAGTTCCTTTTCTTCAAGGCAATGGGCCATTTCAAAAATCCTTTATCTGCTACTATTTACATTAAGATTTCTGTTTTACAAAGTATGTCATAGAGAGTACAAACCAACATCTTCAAGCCCAGATGCTTGATGTGGGGTTTCTCAACATGTGCTCACCCTCCTGAGCAAAGCTATCCAATTTCTTAGTGCACAGAATTTCATCAGACAATTTTTTTTTCTCTTATATTACCTTTCCTCCATTACAAATGCCTCCAGCCAGACACTCAGGTTTTGATCCATTCAAAGCCTGCCCAAACTGCTGGTAAGGCACCCCAGGAATTTCTGAGTGTATCGATCCCCACTGGGTCTTTGCTATGTGAGGAATCCTGTGGTCATGCTGCTGCCTGATGACCAGGTATATCACCAGATGAAAGGAGAAGAGGAATGACTCGGGGGGACAGAAAAAGCAAATTGAGCAGAAAATACCAGAAAATTACCTTACCAATATCATATGCTAACGTAGCTGACTAAAACCACTTTCTTTTTGCATTCTTCACCCAGCATCAAATGACAGAACTAATAATGTTATCATGTGCCAGCTTGCACTTGCCAAGCCTTGCTAATCTTTCCTCATTCATTCCTTCTGCACTGTGCCACAGTTTGCCATCCCAGTGAGCTGAATTGCCCCTTTATTATTTCAGGTACAGTTACTAGCCCTGGTACAAGGCCATTCCTCCTCCTGAGAGTCCCCATTGTCCCTGGTTGTTTACTGTGGGCGCATTCGCACTCGGCAGCATCGGGACATCTGGTGACTAGCAGCACTAAGCATCGCCCGACCGCCTGGCGTCCTCGACAAGGCACTGAAACAAAGCTCATCAGTATCTCTTTGTGTACCAGCATCTCAGATGAGAAGAGACAAGATAAATGAGGTTTCTGAAGCAGAGGCTTATCTTTTCTTTCATTTCCTTCATGCTATCGTGATCCTAGATAGGAAAGAGTGAAGTCTTAGTGAAGAAATTCAGCTGACTGCTGCCTGCACTGTCCGAGCCACAACATAGAGTGATGCTAAGGCACTGTGTAGGCAATTAAACATCACAAAACAGCTTTGCATTATGTCCACAATGTATACTCTCATGCCATGTCGTGTAATTCAGTGATCCCAGGCCAAAAACCTAATTAAAAACAACCAGTGGGGAGGTTTTCAAAGCAAAATGGACTGGTAGGAAGAGTTTTTAGACACTCAGCATTGGCCTTGTTGCTTGTTGAACCCCAGTTTCACCAGGAGGAGCTGTGACAAGGGACTGAGACAGGACCAAGCACTTTGGAAAGGCCCAACCAATTTGTTGCCTTGGTGGAAAGACTTTGTGCAGCTTTTATTATCCACTGTTTAGAGAGGAGACTAAGGAGCAAGGGAGAGCCATGGTGAATGGGGTTCTCAAGGGATGTGAGAAAGTAAAAATGAATGAATAAAGCTACTGTACTTTTTTTAGTTGCATGAGATGATGTTACAGAAGACACAGTTATAGCTGAGGAGCTTGCAAACAAAACTCATGGCAGAGCAGGAGAAAGACATTATTAAGCACAAAGGAGGAAACTGAGAGATTAGAAAGTTAAAGAACTGGGTCATTTCATCAGTAAGGCAAAGCCTTGCATTAAATTAACTGTGTTTATACAGCTGGCAACAGTTTATAATCATGTTTTGTAATTGTTTTACTCCTTATGGTTGGCATGATTGAAAAGCACCTAAGAATGACTCTCAGTCAGATCCACCCTACTTCCCACAGGACCAGCAGCAGATGCTTGGTCCTCACAACTCCTACCAGCTTTCAGGGGGCTTTCTAAGCAGCTTGTTTCATCTTGAGTCATTCCATTTCATAACAAATCATGAATCCAGCCTTCATTCAATTTTTTTTTTTAATTTAATTTTATCTTATTTTTTAATATTTCTATTTCTGTCCCTCAAAATATCCTGCGGCATGAAGTCCCATAGTTAACTAGGGGGGAACAAAAATAT
>JANIJG010012063.1:168608-178904 GCA_024611175.1 Megaceryle torquata | reverse complement strand
CATTCCATTTCATAACAAATCATGAATCCAGCCTTCATTCAATTTTTTTTTAATTTAATTTTATTTTATTTTTTAATATTTCTATTTCTGTCCCTCAAAATATCCTGTGGCATGAAGTCCCACAGTTAACTAGGGGGGAACAAAAATATTTTCCCCTTTGCATGTCTTGCATGCTGCTTGATCTTTTCACTACTTATGCTCGGGTTTTATTTTTATTGTAAGAAAGAGGCAGTAACTGTGCTCTAGTTGTGTCTGTCTTATAGGCTTGACCAGGTTTCCCTCTCTCCTCCAGATCAGTAGGAGGATTGTTCAGCAAACAGCTTTGGAGAGAGCATATTTCCTCAAGGGGTAGGCAGCAAGGAGGAAGGCAGAAAAGAGACACTAAGACGAATGTTAATGGAAAGAACAAGGCTGTGGGAACTGAAAAGGTGTGAGGCACAGCTTAAGGTTGAGTGATTGATGTGAAGTCTTAAAACAAAGCCCAGAATGTGATGAGTTTCATTTTCATAAAAAACACTGCAGTCATTATGTGGTGGCCAGAAGGCTGTACAGCACTAAATATTCCTGATGTTTAAAAGCTTCTTTTTAAGAGCTCAGATCTTAAAATACCGTGTGTGGGCACCAGCAAACAGTTATTTGTGGTAAGTGGTTACCAACGGACAGAGAGCCCAGCTGCCATAAACATTGCAACTTTATTTTCTTCCTTTGTACTGCTATTCCCAAAATGTGCCAAATAAAACACATTCTTCTAAACAGACCTACTATTATTTTATGGCCTCACCATGCTGGGTTAGAAATTGCAGTGTCATGAAAACATCCTTTAAATAAATAATAAACCCAGATATTCCTAAAACAAGGTCTTTAATCTTGAAGGAGCCTGCACAGCCTTACAAACCCCCTACCACTTGCACCTCTGGGACAGGTAACAGCATTCAGGGCTACCACTCAACAGTTAAGGACAGAAAATGTGGAGTAAATACTGTATGGCATTTAACAAGAAGTGGAAATACAAGTAGAGGGGAAAAAAAAATAAAATCCAATTATCCTTACTGGGAAGTTGGCCAAGAGGCTGGAGTGAGCATCCCTCTATGGAAACGTCAGTGGGCTGCAAGTGATCAGCGTCCTGTTGCGACAGTTCCTTGGGGAGACAGGTACCTCCAGCACTTCATTGCTCCTAGTGAATTAATGAACGTTAGATTTAACATTATGAATGCCCAAATCCTGGTATTTTTGTGAGTGATCTTCCACCTAGCTACTGCCTGCGTGATATCTGACGTTATTGTAGTGCTCCACATAGTTTGAACATGACAAAAGAGCACAAAGTAATTAATCTCTGGGAGCTTATTACAAAGATACCAATTCCACTCGATTTCCATGCTGGCTGTCCATCTGCAAAGACAACTTTTCACTGATAGACCTTGAAAATACACAATAAGCCTTCTGCATTATTGTTTGCATACCACTGTGGGTGTGTTTTGTGCATGCAAATAAAATTTCCAACCCATAGATTTTACACTCTGAATTGCCACAAAGCAAGGTAATGAGTGCAAAATGATGGAAAGAAGGAAATTAATCAGGAGACATAGAAAGGAGTAGGTGCTTATGACAACTATACATGTCCTGCAACTTCCAGACTGAAAGACAAGGTGGAGAGGAAAACCAGAAGCTTGCCGAAAGGATGCACGATAAGAGAATTACAGAGCTTTACCAGGGGAGTAAAAAGGCTTTGCCTGACACAGTTCAAATGAGACAGGAAACACAAAAAGCAAGTTATAAAAAAATTTAAATTTTTAGCCTGGACACAGCATTAATCATAATCCAAGAACTGAGAAGTGTGGCTGAGACCACAGCCTCAGAGCAAAATTCCATCTAATGACTTCATTGTAAGTGATGTCTTCCTGGCATCGTCTGGCTTCTCTGGAGTAGTCTCCAGCCACCAGCCATGGTTAGTGTGTTTGAACGTTGGGATCACACCCAGAAATCATTCACTTCCAGATGGAAATGGGTCAGATCACTGAGATCATACTCCCACAGGAGAGGTGAGAGGACATCCAAAACCTGATGAAGCATTGGTTGCTTCTGTGCAGAAACTTAAATTTTTCTTAATAAAATAATACAATACTCATGGGAATCACCTACTTCAAGGTAAGTCAAATAATTTTACTACAGTTGACTTCATCCTATAAGTGAAGTCCATCATTCTGTGGATGAAGTTGTTTCAATATGACGTTACCCAGCAGTAAACACAAATTTCAGTGATTACTTCAATTAGTGTCCCAGCAAAAACATACCTTCCACTTTCATACTGATTACATACACTTAGGAAAGAAGTGAAAAAACATGTTGGGGTTTTTTTCCATTTCATTACCTTACTTTTTCTTTCAGGCATGGAGTGACATTTCAAGTAAGGAAGCAGACCAGAGAACCATTTTTCCCATTCTGAAGCAAAGAACAGAGGATGCAGTACTTTAATTTAACTGGTTTTTTTGCACCAGTGACAACACAAACAATAAGGCTGTGCCATAAAGCCCCTTCATGCTCTTGTCCAAATTCTGCTGCAACAGGAATGACAATAAAAAAATTACAGTTTTCTGCCTGTCTGTGTGGAGCAGCGATCCCCTGGAAGTGATGCTGAGGTTCTGGCTGCCCACAGACACAGCCCCGAGCAGTGACTGCTGCATGTGAACTCTTCCTGAAGTTTGGATTTGGAAATGGAAAGAAAATAAATATGTTTTAAAGAATCCCCTCTAAATTAAGTCTAATTTTTTGGAAGTATGTGTTTGGGTTTCTGTATAATAATAATAATAACAGTAATTCCATTTGGAGTAGCATGTTGGAGGGCTCCTCTTAGGAAAGCAGCCTGGGATAAATGGGGAAAGCCACCAGGAGCACTTACCGAATAAATGACCAGGATAGAAGGGGAACAAGAATCTGCTTACCCAGGGCATGTGCAGAAGACTCGATGCCTTTTAATTCTCTATTCATAACTAGTGGTGGGAAAAACTAAAGACGTTGAGATGTTTAATTATCTAACTGTTCTTTTGGATTTCAGCAGGCAATATGCATAGTGACGGCATTAGGACTGTGGCAGATGAGATCTGCAGATCCGAGCTCGCATCTGATTACGGGTTTGAATCTGTGGGTGCAAAATTAAAGGCTGAATTCCAACCAATTTTTGAAAGTTGCCTTTCAAGTGGTGAAACAAGAGCCACCGCCCATTCCCCAGCTGCCTGTGATTTATCTGGGCTGTAAGTTTGCCCAGCATCCTTGGCAGGTAAAGAGGCCCTCAAGCCTGGTATTCAGGGCTAGAGAGAGTTAAGGGTACTTTTCCATGTAAAGTGTGTTTGGGAAAGGAATGCCTTGAATTTTGATGATATTGGCCTGGTTCTCAGCTACACGGTGGTAATGCAAAGCAGTGCTACCACATTCCACTTGCAATGCTGAGGAGCAAGTATTAGCCGCAAGTGAGCAGTAAAGGCAAGTGATTAAACAGCAGGGCTGCCTTCCACGGCCCTCCCACAGAAGGATGAAGAATGATGCAGCAAATAATAGGGCGATTGCAACAGTCAGGCAGAAGTTGAAACTTTTTTTTTTTAAATTATTTTTTAAAAAAATCTCTTTTTGTTCCTCCTCTGGCAGACTCAGACAAAGGCTGTTTCCTTCACATTAGATGACCTTATGCAGGATCATCTCCATAGCAGATCTTTTCAGTGGTGTAGTCCTATCAATCATCTTTTCTGAAGCTGGACTATGACAATACCCATGTATCCTAATCCTAATTTTGAGCTCCTTGCAATTAGGAGCAGAAAGTAGGATGGTTTTGCAGGACATGCTGGGAAAGCTGGGCACGGCTGAGAGTTGGCACAGGAGACAGCTTCTGGGCAGAAAGCTGCAAGGAACTTTGCACAGTGGTGTGCAGAGCTCAGTCTTTCCATTCAGAGATCCAGGCCTGAACGCAAAACTCAAATCCTCTCTCACCATGCAGAGAGCCACATTCTTGTTTTCCTAGGGGGGGAAATAATAGCAGAGGCATTGGGATGACAATAGTCCTTCCAAATTAGCAGCTCAGATACTGTCTTATGGGTAGGGCTGGAGCTGGAGGAGGACAGAAGTTCTCTCTAATCAACTCCGAGACTATATTCCAGGTTTCAAAACGTAGGTAAGACCCAGAGGGATGTCTGTTCCAGCTCCACATAATTTCCTCATGGCTCTCAGCAGTTCTGCTGCTCCACTCCCCTTCTCCTCTGCTGGCGCTTGTACTAGACAAATTCTCTCAGCTTGTTCACCATGCTGGCGTGTCAGGGAGAAGCAAAACAGATAAAACTATTTGTGATGCCAAAAAGGGGAGAGACGTCTCTCATCACTCTGCCAGCATCCAGCCATATAGTTCCAGCTGACTTCTCCCACTGGCAGTCTTCAGATGAAGGCTTTTCTGTTACAGCACTGCAGCAAATTCAGCTCTACTTCATCTCTATATCCTGGCTCCACTCCATGGGAGTCTGTCTTCTGCCCTATTTAGCACCCCAAGGAGAATAGAAGCACATGGCACAAGTCCCTGAAGCCCTACCAGGGACACTGACCTTAGGACTGCCCCCTTTTGCTGACTTCCACCTCTTTACTGGGGACTGAGGTGCTGCTGAGAATCCCAAGGTAGCATTTAGCTCCCCAAACTGAAGAAGGAACAACAAAAAGTGGGTACCATAGACCCACAACAGTCAATATATGCGTTACGCTTGGGGAGCAAAGGACTGGGCCATTCACTGTCTTCCTTGTGGAGAGAATCACCTGTTCAACCCATAATTGCTTTTCAACCCTCTGACACCACCAGTAAACTCCTTCACTCATTTTGACACAGATAGGAGATGCTGGAAATGTCAGACTTCTGGAAAGACAGATGTTGAGCGAAGATGCACCAGGCCTTAGATCC
Organism: Megaceryle torquata; assembly: GCA_024611175.1. Lineage (NCBI taxonomy): Eukaryota > Metazoa > Chordata > Aves > Coraciiformes > Cerylidae > Megaceryle > Megaceryle torquata. Next base: position 173,977 of record JANIJG010012063.1, on the reverse strand, counting down.
ACCAGGTTTATGGGCTCTGATACCCAGTCAGTGCAATCAGTTCTAGAATCAAAACCTGTAATTGCAAATGGTTTCATTTTATACAAATTTGGAGGCACTGGTAGCAAGACAGAAGCTGAAGTCTAGCATTTACCATGAGAGCAGTATCTCTTATCTCTAGCAATCATTTCTCCTTTACGTAAAGCAGCATGATGCCATTGAAGTCCACAGAACAACATGACCTCACTCAGCTTTTCTTATCTTCAAGTGATGTACACCAGAAGGGTAGATTTTTCCCTTTTCCCTGTCTCCTGTTAGCATTACCCCTTCAGGCAGAGGAAAAGGTCTTTCAGGAACTAGCTCCAGCATGATACATCCAACAGCTTTTTAAAGCTTGACCCAGATGACTCTTCAGTCCTCAGTAGCTTGAGACAGTCCGTGGAAAGCCTCACTCTCACACCCTGTGTTTTGATAATACTATTCTCTTATACCAATGTTCCCTCAGTCCTCCAGGTACCCACCTATCCTGGGCTGACAGCAGGCAGGTTCAGAATGCATCAACAGTGATGAAGGAGAAGATGATGACAGAGGCTGTAGGGAGAGAACCACTCTGGACAGGAGAGGAATGATGAGGAGGAGTGGTCCCTCTGAGTCACTGTTTCTACGCAGCAGGGTAGATTTATCCCCAAACCAGACTCCAAAGACAATACTTCAAATCCAACACAACACCTCCTCCTTTTGTACCCAAGGTGCTTGCCACATCCCTAGTTGGATCTGCACCATGTCCGTACCCTTTCCTGTAGCCTTAAGACACCAAAGAGAAGCATGTGTCCTGGTGTCTATGTCACATCAGGGTGGCACTGAGCTGGGATCATGAGCAGTGCAGGCATGTCTGCTGTTTCACTGGCCATTTCCTTGATAGCAATTATGGCTTTGTTGGCATTTCTAATTTCAAATCATAGAACAGTAGGGGTTGGAAGATCTGGAGATCATTGAGTTCAACCTCCCTGCCAACACAGGAACACCCAGGGCAGGCCACGTAGGAACAGATCCAGGCAGGTCTTGAAAGCCTCTAGAGAAGGAGACTCCACAACCTCTCTGGGCAGCCTGTTCCAGTGCTCTATTCTTAATTTTAAGTACTTGGAATGGGATGTTTCTTCCTTCTCCTTGTTTTCTGCCTGATTACTCAAGATTAACCAAAGAGCCAAACTTCAAAATTAATTCCAGTTTCCAAATTACCTTTCACACTTGCTGTTAATACCATTAGCATTTTACGTTATTCCCATAGATACATTACCAAACAAACATACACAGTCCTTGCCCTGAAGAAATTATGGTACAGACTTGAGATGTGACAAGGAACAAGTCCTAACAGCGCGGGGGCTGGAACAAATGAGGTAATGAGCTTGGAGTTGCTCATGGCAGGCACGTGCACAGCTCGGTGGATCTCTGCTGAGAGATTAAATAATTTTTTTGTTTATTTAATTATTAAACTCAGAAGAATTTCTAGCAACCCTCATGAGATCTGGAACCGCACTTTCAATTCAGGTCTGTTGCTCATGTCTAAATTAAAAATGAAAAACAGATGGTGGGTTATTAGATGGCTGCAACAGAAGCTGACAATCTGTTCTGTCCCTACATAGGCAAGGGAGCTCCGGGAAGTGAATGGTACAATATGTGGTATCCATTCCTAGCTGTGTGTTGCAGGTGTTGATCTGGTGCCTCTGCACAGAAATGAAGCAGCCAGACTTACATCCTCTAGCCAAGCTTCTCTGCCAGTGGACTTGCTCTGAAGGTTACTTACAAAGGAAGAGGAAGAAGATCAAAGGGTACACTTAATGGACATCTCTAAGCTTCACCAAAGTTAATACGATACATTGCAGATAGAATCAGATCCTGCTTTGTCTGTAGAAAACACAGGTTGAAATTATTAATGTTTAAAAACTCAATATATTAAAATATTATCAAATCCTTTGTTTTGCTCTATCTGTGTTATCAACAGAATCGAAGAAAATGCTGTGAGAAAAGAAACAGGCTGAATGACAAACTCAGTGTTTTGTGTAGTAAGAAATAGATCAGGTTAACACACAAGGAGGGGCAGTTTTGGATGGTGATTTTCAGAGGCAGTGGATACAACTCGGGTGTGCTTATGCAATGGGCAAGGAAAGGCTGAGCTACCAGTGGTTTTTTTTAACAGGTATTTGTCTCCTTAAAAAGCTTAGGTAACAAAATGTAGTTCCAAAATAACTTGTGGAATCATCCAGTTCATAGAAAATCAACGTGATTCTCCCTCCCAAATGGAGGGCGATTCAACAGCAAGAACATCACCAAGTAGCAGATGCTGCACAAATGGGGACAATGATTACTACAGAGAAATGCTATAAGGTATAAAGTCCTGTGACTAGAAGCTTAAGCTCTTTAAAGCTTTGCAGCTTTTTTTCTCTCTGGCTTGTAGCTGACCCGCCAGGCGAGGCAGGTGGAGCAGTTTGCAGCTTGGTGCTGTGCTGCTGCTGGATGTCACAGCACGACCCATCAAGTCAAACGTTCACAGATGTTTCTTTCTTAGCAAATGAAGGCTGAAATAAACTTAAGACTTGAGGACATGTCACACAATATATATATTTCTAGAGCTGTTTGCAGGCGAAGGTAGGGCAGTTTCTCCCCTCTTGCCCTGCTCAGGGTAACACCTACACCATGGATGCTGCCCAGTGACATAAACTGTACATCCCTAATTGCTGCAGCGTGGAATGAAAAGACATTTTGGGAATAATGAACTTCAGCAGGCACTCCCTGCACTCCCAGCCTATTGAATACCTGCCAAAAAAAAAAGAAGAAACCTGTCATTTCTGTAACAGCATGCATCTTTTGTTTGCCGTGGTATTTTTCAGGGGGAAAATGAAATCTGCCTTACCAAAAAATTAACATCTGGAGATTCTCAGTTTTAAAATAGCAGGTAATGTGTTTGGCAAAGGACAAATATATGACAAAGAATTTAATGAAAGAGGGAGACAGGATTGCTCATGGGACAGGTACTTCAAACTTCTAACAGGGCTGTGAAATGGTGTTTACCAATAGTAAATGGAGGAGTATTGCTAAATGCTAAGAACCCCATCATCACACCACAACCTTCGTGTTTACATACGTATCAAAATGACCAAGGCTTTCCTGTTTGTGTATCCTCTTTGGAAACATTTTGGGAATTAATGGAAAACTCATTAAAACAAAAGAATTACATTAAAATATTGGAGGGCATTTAAAAAATATGGATTAATGATTTGCAACCATTCATATTTTCTCAGGAAATTTGCTTCAAAGAGTTATGCTTGTGATGGATGCTGAGTGTTCACACAAATACATACACTACATCCACAGTGATCTGTGGTCCTTTTTCCCCTGCTCTCCCTCCACTTTGATACCCAGCCTGGCAGCACACAGATAGGTACAGGGACAAGGAGCTTGAAACTGCAATAGCGATACAATAAATTCATAGCCAGCACATCCAGGTATTTTTTTTCCTTAATGTACTCTTGCAGTTCTTACAGAACTTACAACCTATGTCATTCACCTGTAAATAACATGCTTAGCAAGTGGAAGTTTTCAAATTTGTTTTTTAATTTCTCTGGACAACTAAGTGCCTTGGCCTTTTTAGCCATAGCTTGTCTGGAACAGCCCAAGAAGAAAACAGATCAGGGTTTTGCACCCCAGATATGGACAATTCCTTGTTAACTACTGCACAATAGAAGTACTTTTACCAGGCACTCATTTTGCAACTTCTTACTGTTTTCAAAGGTTTCAAATAGATTGGAACAGAGCTTGTGTGTTTAGGAGCCTTGAAAGCACCAGAGACCTTAGGACATGCAATAAAACCTGCTTAAGACCTACAGACCAAATTCATCCTGGCAGCCACTGCCAGAAGTCAAGAGATTTACTTGGTAGATCCATTTGGTTCCAGGTGCCTGCAGACATTGCTGTGTGCTGAAAAGCATCAAATCAACTTGCATTCACCAGTTTCCCCATGTATTCTTCCAGCAAGACACCGATCCACTGTGGACTTTGCAAAGAAACCACTTATTTTCAGAGGACATTACAGCAGACTCACGCCCTTGCTGCATGAAGGACAGGTAAAAGGAAAGAAGACACAGTCAAGACTTCTCCTGACTTGTCAGAGGATGAAAACTACCTTTTTCTCTCTTCCCTTTAACTGGTTTAAGGAAAGAACAAATTAAACTGGGCTAGAAGGGTGCTCCTTAGCCTTGAAGACCATAAGGCAAGAAAAGAAACATGTTCCATCATCTGAAAAAATCAAATCAAATGAAATGCTAAAACCACAGGATTTGTTTACTACAGGAAGCACTTACATTTCCAGACTTGAGAACAGTTTCTCCACAACCCTGATTAAAATTACTCATCAAAACATTACACAGAATTAACTTCATTTCATATGGTGAACAATTATGCAGCTTGGGTGGAGTGGAAAGTATCCAGCACATTATTAGTTAGTGTTTAGCAGAGGCATGTGGTAAAATGTCTCCTTTTTTCCAGTCTTAGAGCTGTATGCCAATGTAGGCATTTACCAAGAAAAGCAAAGGTGAGGGAAGATGAATAGGAGCTGGAAAAGCTCAGACTTTAAAAACAGCAACACAGGAATGAACAGCAGTGAAACAGAGTTTTTCAAAGAAAAGTTTTCCTTAGTGTTCTTCCTATAAACCAGTTACAGAACCAAGCTAGCTAACAAAAATAAGTTGTGTATTGCATGATGCAAGTGACTTATTACAAGACAAACAGCTATTTTTTAAAACTGCTATCCTGGATGTTACAGGAGACAGGGCTTACATGAACCCCTCTCTTCTCAGTTCCTGCCTGTGCAATTATATACTCACATATGACAACCACATTTGAAAGAAAAAGCATGTCCTTCAATTTTGATTAAGCTGATTAATGTGTTCTCCTCTAGCATCTCTTCTGTGTTTAGCAAAGTTACAGGATTAGATTCCTCACGATGCCTTTTAGCATTTCAGTGCTAAAGAAAGCCTGACAGGCAGCTCACTTAGGAAAGGGAGACATAGAAAATAGATCCATTGCAAACTCAGTCATGGCTGGGACCTAAATTCTGATGCTGCTTGTTTTAATAACACAGCTTGGACGAGGGCAGTATTTTTCAAGTAACGCTAATCCACAGTGGATTAACATATCACCTAAAGCATAATGGCTTATTGTCATAAATCCATCACAAAATTACAGCAATTATAAATAAGAAATGAACATCAAGAAAATTAACTTACTCGGGGGGGGGGGGGGGGGATTTTTAAAAAGGCAAAAGAGAAAAAAAAACCCCGGCTAAAAAAGCCAATTAAAATTATCATTTATAACTCTTATAAAAGCCACCTACA
>JANIJG010012063.1:77771-157457 GCA_024611175.1 Megaceryle torquata | reverse complement strand
TTAAAAGGATACACACACAAACAACTGGCCGTGCGCCGGCGCCGCCGATCGTTGAAAGGGCCCCTAGGGGGGGGGGGGGGGTGGGGGGGGGATGTGTGTGATGGAATCCATGGGATCGTTAGCTGGTTTTTACTATGCAGTTGTTTTAAGTTATTTAAGTTATAGTTTAGTATCACAGGACAGATGAGGCCTTATGTAGGGAGTTAAAAGTATGAAAGTCAGCATTATGCTGCCTACAAAGACAAAAAGGCTAAATTCAGGCTTCGAGTAAGCACTGGCTTTGAAAGGAAAAGTATGGCTGGTGAGGAGACCTGTGTTTTCTAATTTGAGTTCAATGGGGGGAAAAAAAAAAAAAATTCAAGTGCCTGACTGATTTAGGAGTGCAAATCCCATTACTTTCCAGACACTGCATTCTTTCACAAATCCTGCTTTCAACCATCAAGAGTGCACAAGTATGAACATATCTTGGTATAAAATCAGATTCAAATTCAGGTATACGTAGTTCCATGTATCTGGATATAGAGAGTTAATTGTTGTGATTGATAGGACAAGGGGTGATGGTTTTAAACTAAAAGGGGGAAGATTTAGACTGGAGAAAAGGAAGAAATCTTTTACAGTAAGGGTGGTGAGCCCCTGGCCCAGGCTGCCCAGAGAGGTGGTGGCTGCCCCATCCCAAGTGAGGTTGGCCGGGGCTCTGACTAACCTGCTCTAGTTGAAGGTGTCACTGCTCACTGCAGGGGAGTTAGAACTAGATGACCTCGAAAGGTCCCTTCCCACCCAAACCATTCTATGGTTTATCATTCTCTCATAACTGAATTTGCACTTGTAGCAGGATGCCATGAAACACATGATGTTGTAGCTATCCTTTCTAAAACGCTTCTCTCTCTGCAACAGACAGTCCTCAACGAACAGCTTACATGCTGTCTAACTGACTCAAATTTTCTTTTCTTTTATTCTAAAGCTACTTCCATCTTTAGATGATGGAGTTAAAAAAACATATGAATGTTTCCAAGTCACATCTGAAAAAAAAAAATAGGCTACAACTATCTTCTCCATCTGCATGGTCAGCTGTTAGGCAGGAACAGAAGAAAGTCAATTACGTAAAAAATACCTCCAGGAATCAGCTTCACAACATCATAGCTGATAAGAAACTATTTGGTTGGGTTTGAAGCAATGACTTTGGGACAGGATAGCTGTGAAGGGCAAAAAAGCAGAGCCTTGAAGTGGGAGATGCAAGGCTGCAAGGCACACCCAGGAAATACCGCAGCAGGGCAGTTTCTGCACTTGAGCAGAGTGCTTGTCATTGAGGGGCTGGTGCTGGGTCTATCGAAACCCCTGGGACATCTGTCACTGGCTGGAGCAGCAGCGAGAGGAGAGTCAAGGGGACAAAACACAAGAGGTGGCTTTAAGTCAACATAAAGCAAAAATTCAAATGTAGAAAGAGGCAATTTACTTAGAAAAAAAATAAAGAATTATTTGTTCAATTCTGTAAAGATTCCAGAGTTTGGGCTTTTAAACATACATTAGTGCTCTTATACAAATAAGTATTTACTTTTCATGTCAAACTCATTTTCTTCAGTATTGTAGACCCCCAGAGTCTTATCTAGATCCAAGAGGGCTTATACTTTAACTCCCAACATACCATCTTAAAACAGGGTTTTAAGAATCTTCTCCTGCTCTTCGCTGCTTATACACCAGACCCAGGAACAAATGCAAGTCTATAACTGCCTAAAAAAAGACTGCTTCAGAAAGACAGCTTTATTACTATTTTCTTACATATGATTTAGAATAAAATCCCTTGTTGTATTTTGCTATAATAAATCACAGTTCTTTAAGAACTTGTTGGGAAAAGGATCATTGTCTTTGAAGTGTTGCTTTTCTAAGGCAGCCTCGTTTTTTTGTTGGTTTTTTTTTTTTTTTTCAGTTGAAAGCGATCAAGTGCTATTTTCCAAAGCAATTGAAATGTAAAGTCTTTGTTATGATTGCCTTTCAGGAGAAATACAACATAAAATAAAATCAATGTGATTTGACTATTCGTGTGCTATTGCGTATCAGAAATAAAACATTCAAAAATTTTTGTGTATGTCTCATGATATTCGAGTAGAACAGACTGTGTGTGATAAGAGCACCTAGGAAAAGCATTGCAAACCAAGTATTTGGTAGCACATTCTCCTCATTTCTTATCTCCTTCTTTCCCTTAAATCAGTCAGAAGTGGGTCAATATTCAATAAACAGAAAATACAGCTTACTCAACCAGCTTGCTATTCTGCATAATATTTTATCCATCAATCTGTTTAAAGACAGAAAAAAAAATATTAAAATAATTATGACCTAATTTTCTACATCCAAGGAGGCAAGCTTGCTGGCCAATACCCTACAACCTACTTACATTTTTCCTCTCAAGTATTGCCAAGGAGGCATTCATAATTTTCCAAAAAAGCACATCTCAGGCCTCTGGTTGTCAGGTTTCATGCACTGGTTAAATAAAATTAGAAATCCAGCCTAAAAGAAATCAAACATGTCACAGACATCTAGACATGATATTCCATTACAGAAGTTATTTGGAAATGCTACAGTTTGATGCTATGGTTTTCCTTCATTCAATTTAAAATTACCTCAAGAATGTTAATCATCTCACAGCAGTAAATCCCTCATGTGCCAAGCATTTTCCATAAAGCCTAGAACTCTTTGTTCATGCTGATTGGGATCTCCAGGGGATTAGGTGGTCTGCCCATAGAAAGGCAAACGAGAAAATAATTCAAACCGGTCTTTGAAAATCACAGTGCCTCATAATCCAGCATAACCACTGGTCTGGAGTGGGAATCAATAGCAAGGATTCGTCAAGGCCCTAATTTGCCAGTTTACCTGAATACAGGTATTATAATTATGGACTCAAAGTATTACCCGAGGGCTACAACTGAGCCTGCAACCCACAAGGTGTTGCACAGACCTCTAGTAAAGGATACTCCCTGCCCTTTAGGGAGATGAATCACCTCCCTGTACAGCTGTCTGGCTGGTACAAGGGAGGTGGCTAGAGATGTCCCACAGTCAACCTCAACTGCTTCTCATGGTCAACACCAGCTGTCTGACATCTCACGGGACTCTGGTACATTATCAGAAAGCTACTGTCCATCAGGTGAGGCATCACAGCTTTTAGCCCATTGACAAGGCAAAGGAGTGAGAATTAGCAAAACATTCTCTCCTGCAGATTACATTAGGATGACTTGCATCACTTCTACAAAAGGTCAGGAGCACACACAAGGCTTGTTCCCAAATCGCTGCTGACACAGGGAAATCTGATTTTGTCTTGGAGCTCTAGTTCTCATGCGAGCCAGCTTATGTAGTCTACGAACATGGACTTCTCTTATAAACATCTGTCACACATCTGAGGGGTGACAAACAGACGTACGAGGATAGCAATAGCTCTAACTATTGAATCTCACATAAGGCTAACAAAGAAAACAAGTTTGGACTCAACCACATGGACTCAGGCTGCCAAGCGACTGGAGTTTCCAGAGTAAAAACACTTGTGCAAGCAATAGAAGCAAGAACTGAGTCGGCCTTCAGAGCTTACCAGGAGGGAAATAAAGAGCAGAAAAGGAAAGTAAAAAAAAAGTTTCTTTCTATCTCATGGGGAAAAAAGGCAAGAAGTGGATGATGTGCCATTGCCAGGAATAATGAACTCTAGAACACCTAATAAAAGTGTTCAGGGAGTCCTGTGATCTGAAACCAAAAGAGACTGTGGAGAGATATCACTCTTTTCACACATAGCCCACAGAAAAATCATGAAGAAAAAGAAGGGAAGAATGCTTGCACTGCAGAGCAAAACACTCTGGGGGGCTGTGTTTAATTTGGAAGACAAAACAGCTTGCCAAATAGGAGTGGGATCATTTCTAGGCCGTATGAATAAACTTTATTCAAGAGAAGACATTTTTAAAAGAAACCGTTCTAGGCTTAGAGAAATGACTCCACACTGCAGTGGCAGCTGGACAACCCAGAAGGAGGAGTGAATGACGAAAGCCACCAGTGGAGAAACACATATGATGACTTGAAATAGAGGCTTCATGAGGTGGAGACAGATGGAGCATGAATATAATATCCCAGTACAAAAAGCATTTTTAATTTGGAGAAAAGGATATCCGGCCCACAAATGTCTGATGAAGGACTGTCAGAAAAAGAGCCATTTCATGGCAAATCAACATTGAAGAGTTAGATACTGAGGAGAACATCAATGACAGAACTTGAACAAACAGAAAGACCCTTTTACGTGCCTGCTAAAGATGACTAACAGCTAATTCACTGGTGTACTTGGAACAAGAAGCAATCCAGTTCCAGGTGAACAGCACTAAATAGCAGCTCCATGGCAGAGCAAACAAGATTGCAGACTTGTGCTGGGTGGGGAAGGAAAGGAGGAGGAAGCACCAGTGAGGAAAGGCAGGCCGGACCCAAGCTGCTCAGAGCACCATGATGAAAACAAGCGAGATGCAACCAAAGTAAACTGGAGACAGATTGCCAAGGCTGGGGCTATGGAGGAGGAAGACACGGCTGTCCTCAGGGGAGTCATTCCCAGCAGGGCTGGAGGCAGCAACGTGCCACACAAACAGCCTCACAGAGCCAGTGCCTGGCCACCTATTTCCAGTATCTGTACATCTCAGAGGGCAGTTCCAGGCAACCCAACAGAGCTTTACACTGAGTGAATAAAACAGTAAAACCATTCATCTTCTGGAACTGGCCAAGATTCATCAAGTGCCATAAGAGGCAAGGTGAGAGAGCAGATGTACCTACAAGCCCAGGTTTTATTTGAGGGAATTTTACAGCAACTTCAGTAGATGAAAGAGATGACATCGTGATGCAGAAACACCACTGAGATCTGAGGGAAGCCAGAGGACCAATCTGCCAGTCAGGTGTACAGTAAGCAAAAAGTAGATGTGCAAAGGGTACCAGGATGAGTCTGTGCAGCTTTAACAACTCCAGCCCAAGGAAAAAACCTGTTCAGGATGGAGCCTGTTCATCCCCTAGCAACTAAAGTTGATGGCATACGGTAACAAAGCAAACAGCAGCAAAACATGAGTCACAGGAGACAGGTACTAACTCAAAAATAACAAGTCAAGGCACAAAAAAAAAGATAACGTGAGTGGCAGGAGGGAAAAACTCAGTCCAGATGGCATGAAAAGAAGAAGTCAGAAGACACAGGGTGAGCTGCAGCTCCACAGAGGAGACCCATTAGTGGACTCACAGGAACAGCCTCACGTAGTGAGTCTAGCTACACAGTGGAAGTAAGACCTACTGAGCAAAACTGGACAGCCCAAGTGGGACTGGCTCTGCAGCTGGTATTCCAGGCAGAGAACAAAGAATGAAAAAAAAAAGTCACTTTTAATCCACTTCCAAAAAGTCACTTTACAACTCAAAGCGAGTGCATCTCCTCCTTGGCTTGTAAGGTCCTGGAAATGAAAATAGGGTCATCATGCAAAAGGGACTGTTTAAATCTAGGTAAGTATGACATTTTGCATAGAAAATGTCAAGAAAAATATGAGGGGTAAGATAAACACAGCACATTGTCTAAACTCCAGCTACAGCAGGTGGACAGCTAACATTTCTGGAAACTTGTTTAATTTCACCTAATGGATTGAAAAGGCCACAAACTTGGGGTGCATCCTGGTTGTGCCTCGCCTACGGAGAAGAGGCATAAACCTCACCAGCTTCCAGCTCTTCAGCAAAAATCTACAACATGGCTAAACTGGCTTGCGTTCATTCCTTCCGACCTCACAGGGAGAATAAATACATTGAACATCAAGAGGAGTCCAGGTACTACTCTAAGCAGAGTCTATATAACTGCTAAAAATAGATGCTATGGAAAATCCCTGTGCTTTAAGCCCTTGCAGCTTTGGGCCAAATTCCAGAGGCTGTCACAACTGACAATGTGCACGTTTGTTAAGCAGCAATGCAGGCCACATCTAGCTGATTGGGGACTCTATAATGTATGTTTTACTAATGAATTTTATGCTAGCTGTGCCAAAGCAGCTAGTTTATTTAGGCACATTCACGCAAATTGTACATCGACTTGAAGCAGAAAGAAAATTCTTCAATTTTCCAGCACTGTTGAATAAAAGGGATGTGTTCTCCTAGTTGAGGAGCATATTTGGCACACTGAGCAAGGGTCTTGAAGGCTTTGTGGAGGGTCTAACGCAGCGTGATTAGAGACTTTTCATTTTGGAATGGATTTTTTGGGGGAGGGGGTGGGGGAGAAAATATTTCCCCCCTATTTCCTGTATAATCTGGGGGAAAAAAAATAGAGTAAGTAATAGAAAATCATTTTTGCTCACAAGAAAATGTGTTTTGGAGCCCAGTGGTGTGTTGTGTCAGTTAAGCAAGTGGGGGGCGGGGGGGGCTTCTGGTGTGCTGAATCCCAGGCTGAGTCCTGGCTTGGCTCCTGGAGCTGTGGGACCATGGGCAGGCAGGGCTGATGCCAACACTGCCTCCCGTTGCTGCTGCCCATCACTGCATCCTCCTTAGGGCCTATAGCTATTGCTGTAGGAGATAAATCCTCAAATGCAGGGTAAAAGAAAATTGTCTGTAAGACTTCAATGGGAGCTGCAGGAAAATTAAGGATTGTCATTCTACTTAAAACTTGTAAATGACTCTGCCCCAGTTGGCTGCTTCCCAACTTCACCCCTTTCCAAAGTTGTCTCTTCCTCTCCTAGGCATCTAATTGCCATGGCCTGGCACTAAGCAAACCAGGGGAGCTCATTGCTCATTTTACCTGCACAAGAGACAGGAAAATCCAGTAGCACCCGGCCAAGCAAGGATCAGCAGAGCAGGTATCTGCATCGACAGCTTTGCTCCATTCCCTCTTACGGTCCTAAGCGCTTAGCCAAGAGATAAAATACAAGTAGTATTAAGTTGGGAAAGGAGGCAGCTTTCCAAGTGAAAACTTATTTTATAGGCACAGTGTAAGCAGGGAAGAAAATCTCATTTCATAGAATTTGTCACTCTCCTTTGATTAAGTCTCAGTTTTCCACGTTTTCACCCTCTGTGCTTCTCTATCCCTCTTCTCCCCCCCTCCCCACTCCATCCCCTCTCACAATTCCCAGATTGTGCTTTAAACAACAATACCGCAGCTGAAAGGCTTATTATGCAGATTCATGAATACATAATTCAAAATCAAGCTACCACAACAGTTGCTCTTAACTTTTTTAACCCTATTGTCGGCCAAGCGGCGACGTTCAGCGGCGACAGCAGACGACAGAAATATGACACACGCAGGTTTTCCCACAGCCTTTCGCCCCTTCTCCACGCTAATCCCATTGAGACCATTTATGCCCAAAGCACAATGCGGGGATCCCCGCCGTGGGCCGGAGACTGGCCACAGCTCAGCCACCCCGTGCCAGGGGGATCCCCCGGCACAGTTGGGATCTGGGTTTTTTTAGGGGTAGGATGAACCTCTCTGCAGTGATCCAAGTCTGGCTCTGCTGGAGCTGCTGTGTTAGCTGGAACGTGAGAACCATTCAGTTAGCACGCAACCCTTCAGGCACGCCAGTAAAACTACTCTACTGCAAACACTGTTGCAAAATGAAACACCAAAAAAACCCACCTCACTGAATCCGCATCCCACTGCTCATACTGGTTTGTTTCTGCCTGTTTGCTTCCTCCTGCCTTTTTGGGCTAATTTTAGAGAACACCAAGAAACAAGGCTTTACAACCAGGTTGTCCTGACAGGAGCCATGCTGTCCATGCACCTTCACACCAAAAGCAGTCCTTGCAGTTTAAAGGGTGAATTAGTGTATTTTGTTTCCCAGTAACACAGAACCCAGGTAGACCATACAACAGAACGCTGTCAGTTGGAGGCTGGCTCTGCACAATATGCCACACTGTTAGCTCACCTAACAGCCCAAATACAACATCAGCCTCTGTAAAACAGCCCTTTTAATGTAGCCAATAAAAGACCATCACTGATTAGCGTCAGGTCAATTTACTGTTCTCAGTACTTTGCAGGGGTTTCCCAGACAGCTCCATTCTCCTCTGAAGACCAACAAACGCCATCCCAAAGGTAACTTGGGCATTTCAATTAAACCACAGTAAGCGTGTGCCTTTTTTGCTGATTTCCAGACAACTGTAGTCAAAGCAAGTAGAGGGACTCCTTGGTGCCCTGTGAAGACCCCGCACAAGAGAATGATTTACCCAACTCCTTAGCGAGTGGATTAATAGGTTGTGAAAAGCCCATCTCTAAAATTCAGCTCAAGCAATTCTAATGATCTACAGACAACTGAATGATGGGCTGATTTTTATTAAGTTTCACACAAAGGTGAATTAGTGTCTTTTGCTATGGCAACGGCAATAAAAGGATATAGAATGGACTCCGAAAGGTCCTGGCTCTCTGGGGAAATTGGTTGACATTCTGCAAGCCTATTCAACCAGGAAAGGGTTTCATTATGTGCACTTCCCCAGGCTGATGGATACCATCACGTGTTCCCCCTCAGCCCACTGCTAGGGATGGGACAAGAATAAACTGAGAGGAAATGGCCTCAAGTTGCATCAGGGGAGGTTTAGAGTGGACATTAGGAAGAAATTATTCACTGAGAGAGTGGTTGGGCACTGGAACAGGCTGCCCAGGGAGGTGGTGGAGTCACCATCCCTGGAGGGGTTTAAAAAACAAGTAGACATAGCACTTGAGGCTCTGGTCTAATGGGTAGATAGACGTTAGGATGAAGGTTGGACTTGATGATCCTAGAGGTCCTTTCCAACCCTAATGTTTCTAAGAAGACAGCAGGAATAAGAGAGCTTATCCAAACTCCTAAAATGGTGGGGTTTTGAAAGGAAACCATCCTGCATTTTAGCAGGAGGGAGAAGGACACAGTGAATTGCTACTTGCTGGAACTGTTGGGCTAGAAAAACCAAGAAAAGCATCAGGTTAAAGCCAGCTTGAGGCTTTCATTAGCTCAAGCAAAGCTTAAGTTCTGCTTCATCAGCTGATTCAGCAGACTACATACCCAGAGCTACAAGATACCTGGCGAGGGGACTGGCTGCAGCTTAACAACAGGAGTTACACTTTTTGCCAACCAAAAAGCCACAGATACCACCTGGGTCTTACAGCTGCTATGGCTGGTTTCTTAGTGGATGAACTATATGATATCTTTCCCTTAAAACTTCAATGCTCTTCTCCATCAATCACTGTCATCTTCTACAGATCTCACTACTCAGAAGTTTAGTTAATGAGAGAAAAAATACCTAGAAGAAAAGACATCTTCATGTACACTCTGAAGAGAACAAACATGGAACAAACCACAACAGATGGAGCATTTAAGCTGGTGAATGTTGCATTGCTGGGGCAAGTTCCTGTACTGTGCCTTTGTCTTTGATGAAGAACCTTGCACCTTGTGGCAAAATACAGTCTTTCCACTTTCAGACCAAAAATGCCATTAAATTGCCATAAAAACAGGAGCCTCAAAGTCTTGCATGAACCTTTGATTTCTTCCCCATCGACCCTGGATTGTGTTGGTCACACAATCCTGTGTTCCTCACCTTCTCCCACAGTCCTCATAGGAAACTAAATTTCAGTTTTCTTTCAATCATAAAATTGAGCTCCATGTTATCCAAACATTTCCATTCAGCTTTTTTTTTTAAATTTATGAAACTTCTCTTGTAGCCTGCCCTTCAGCTTCACATTACCTTTCATTTTCTTGATAGAGCAACTGCTTGGTGGACTTTCACCCTCCTGTAGTGCTCGCTGTAGTTCTTTTTGCACTTACAGTCCCTTGTCTGAGGATGCCAGAGTTCCTGGCAGGGCTGATTAAATATCACCCCTTCTTTTACAGAAGGAAGAATGGTGCCTTCAAAGGATTAAGTGGCTCGGCATATTCTGCAGCGAAACGGAGCATCACAGCAGCTCTGGCTCTGAGGAGCCTTCACTGCCAAAGGGGACTGCGAACTAATTTGTCAAAGTGAAAATCAGCAGTGAGGAGTGACTAAAGGAGGGAGAAGAAACTGTCAGGAGTGTTTTAGGTCACAGCCTAACAGCCCTAATCAATAAAAATAAACAGTGATCTTCCCCCAGGGAAACATCCTGTACTTTTTTATCTCATTTCTTCTGGAGTTGATAGAAGCAGAGGGGAAAGGCATTGGCTTTTTGTTACTTTTTATTTACTCAAATGCACTGTACATTGGCTCTCTTAACTCCAACTTCATTGTTGTCTTACCTTACTTGAAATTCTTCCAGACAGTTTGATAAATGAATTGTGAAGTGGCCCAGCATCATTTGCTCTTTCTACAGTGCTATCAATAGAATATGCTCTTAAAGCACAGATCCCCCGAACACCAGGGGGAAAAAAAACCCTTTCAGGATAGCAGCTGCACACAGCATATGTGATATGTTTATGGAAAGAGTAAACATGAAAAACAGACACATTTGGTTTTAATTCACTTTGCCTGACCCAAGGAGTCCTCCCCAGAGATAATACTCAGGTCAGCCCATAAATTTTCAAATAAGTGTGCATGATTTTCACTGCATATCCTCTATTTAAAAAAAGCCAGAAACTTGTGTGGGGAAGGATTTCTGAGCAGACATCCAGTAAAGACACTGGCACAGAACTAGTGTATTTGTGGACTACTTCACCAGAGAGACCAGCCATTGTACCAGCACACACCACAGCACAGATCAGCAGTCCATATAAAAACCTGCTCCTGTAGACAGAAGTACCTCATGTTACCAGAGGCAAGAGTCAGAGGCTCAGACATAACACATTGAACAATATCTCACCCTGCAAAGAGCCTCCCTGAAGCCAATGGATGAAATCATGGGCTCAGATACCATTCAAAGCAGCTATCACAATTTGATCTGTGATTACAGCTTCTGGGAAAATGTTCCCAATTCTTCCCTCCACCCAATTTTTAGACAAGTCATTCTGTCATAGAAGAGCAAATTTTTACTTTATCTTAGATCTTTAGAGCAACATAAATTTGGAAAACCCTGAAGCAATTGCCAAAATGTGGTCCTATTAATTAGAACCAAAACATCGTAACGCTTCGAGTCCTCTATAGCAAATCGCAATACCGGACCACACCGCGGTGTCCTGGCTCTCGTGAAGTCCACCTCATCAAGACATTCCTCATGGGCTTAGCCTTAAGTATATGTTTACGTGGTCTGCTGAGCCCAAGCCGTGCAAGGCAAGTGTTCCCTACGAGCAGTGGAGCTACGCTAATCTACAGCGGCTGGTGTTATCACTGCACGGCGTTTCAATGCGTGGCGTTTTGTATTTAGTCGAGTTCTGTTTTTTACTTCACTGACACACACACAGAATGACAATTTTGACTTATCATTAAGGCAATGGCTGTCATTGCACAATACAAAGGATGCAAAGATAGGATGCCTCCTGCCATGCAACTAGAGAACTCGCTTCTGATTTCCTGCCTCTACCCTGATTTCACAGCACTAACAGCCCAGCATTTTCTCTTTGCTGCATTTGGAGTTTCTTTGCTTTTTTTTTTTATTGCTTTTTTTTTGGTGGTCATGGTGACGATTTCAGCATAACTTTAAAAGATGCTGAAGTGGTGCCCAATTCAAGTCTCTTACATTGCTCTGAAATTTGAAAATCCTGAATTCACCTTCAACAAAGACATAGCTGGAAGCACATGAGGACAACCCTGATGTACACCAATTTATCTGAATTCCCAAAACCCAAGCCAACTGCTCTCAGTAATATTCCACCGAGGAGGTGATATTGATGAAACTCAGCCAAATACAAAAGCAAAATCCCTTTTTTCAATTAGATGTTTTTAACATCTCCAAAACAGAGTTCCATCATGTGACAACATCTTGAATTAATTGAGCTATGGGCAATCCGCGTTCTTTTTGTGTACTATGAAATGTAGGAAACACAGATGCTGCCTGTTTAAACTGTCAAACAAGTTTCCTGATGGTAGCTATCATGTCTGCTACAGACTTGTTGGTTTAACAAATGTTGTGAATGCAAAGTTGGAACATGTGTGCAAAATATTCTAAGCTATAAACATCAGAATCATTAGAAGTTTGGTGAAGGTTCGTACAGTCAGCATGAGAAGAGCTGTAACTACTCTGGCTGTTTTTCTGGTGCATTTCAAGAGGGCTTTTCTATTTCATATATGACCACACTTATTGTGAAAAGCCTCATCACCCAAAATAGGAGACCATTAATTAAAACTGAAGGCAACTAAGCAAATAGTTGGCACATAAAAAGCCTTTCATTTTTCTTGGTTCAAGTTAAGAACAAAAGAAATACTGCAGGTAATTTATGGCTTTTCTTACTAGCACAGTCCTTGCAAAACAGGAGGATTAACTCATCAAGAACACTGAGAAATCATGTATGCTGCATCTAACAGACAGATACTATCTTTCCACACAGACATTTCTACAGGTAAAATGGTTGAGAAGAATGACAAGCATGAGATCTTTATAAGCTAGACACACCAAAGCTCCTATTGCAGGTACGCACCAGGGAAAAGGGACAAGGCCACACGTGAAAACATTCAGAAAAGGGATGAAATCTAAAGATGTGTGGTTATTCTACTGAGCTCCTGAAGTCAGAGGTGACACAACTAAGCCAAACCATTGATCTTATAAAATCCTGTTACACCTTAACTTCAACCCTTGGACAAGTGTGTCCCAAAGACAAGTGTTAACAGCTTTGATATAGCACATGGTTATTTCTTAATCCAGATGATTTTGATCTCCAGTAAAAACAAGATGCATAGACAATTATTTGTGGCATCTGTCATGCCAAAAGGAGGTTCAGGAGATTGTATTCCTGATTTTACTTACTATGAAATACACAGATGAACAACAGTATTGAGAAGTTTGAAAAGGATACCAGATTGTTGGCTAGAACAGGAGCTGGGAAACCTCTTCCTTGCTATGTCAGAATCAAACTTTTTCTTAAATACCTAACTATTAGTACACGTCCCCTAGTGACTGCAGGAATTCTACTGAGGACAGACTGCTGGCTTTTAAAACCACATCATTTCTGCCTGATGCAGAGTAAGAAAAAATGACTGTGCTCCTTAGAGCCCATTCAGAAGAGAGCTCAGGCTCACTGAAGGCCAGATTTGATTTCCCTGACCTTACTTTTAAGAAAAGTGGAGTCACTTCTAAAGGCTTCAACAACTACGCAAGGGTAGGAAAGCGTTCTACACTCAGCTGTCTAGATTTGAGAATAGCTTACCTGCCACAGCCATGCTCAGTAAGAGTGATTTGGAGCTATGGATTTCTGTGAGACTATCAAAGCACTTTCAAGTACCAGCAAATTGAAAACTAAGGTGCCCATGGGGAGAGTCGTGACATTGTGAAGCTGTAGCTCCCAGGCATTTTGGATCAATGTACAATGTGCTGCTCATAGGACTTAATGAAACAATTACAGCCCTCCTGTTGATTGCCTTTGTTTTCTACCATGAATCAATAGATTATCAACTGTAAATGTCAATGTGTTCATACTTTCCTAGGAGGTCATTCTGCATTCTGTGTAGAACACACACCACTTGCTAGATATGCCTTTGAGATACCAGCTACAGATAAATGTCTCAATTTCTAAAGAGTAAAGAACTGAAAGATGCTCATATACACAAAAGAAAAACTGAGGACACAAGAAAAAAGAAAAAACCAAACCACAAAATGAAATGCAAATGGAAAATCTGCTGTTAAAATGTAAAATGCATCCAAGTCTTCAGGCACAGAAAGTGTATTCTGCTTTGTAAATGGAAGGTGTATTTTGACAACTTCACTCATTTGTTGAGTGGGTTTCTGTTACAAGAGTTCTGCCTTTTCAAGACTGTCCATTTTTAATTTTACCAAGTCTTATTTTTCTATTTGAGTGCTCTGCTTTTTTTCCCATTATGTAAATAATCATTATTATTTTTATTTTACAATACAAGGCAATAAAAGAAAAATAAAGATTTAATATGTTAAACACAGACCAGAAGAAGATACATAAACTCCAATTTCATTACACCACACTGGGATCCTTAGAATATCTCTAGCCTGTTAAACAGGCCCATGACTACAGGAGGTTTTAGAGGATCACCACCTGCCACAGGTATTGCTTTGGAGTTAGGGGTGTCAGTCATGAGACAGGGAGTTGCATGACATCAGAACCCGAAGCTGGTCAATGTAAAACTGAGGACTACACATTAGTCAAGGGGTAGCACTACTCCAGCAACTTTTCTGTTGGGTCCCAGCTTGGCTCGGTAACTTTTATCCACACAAATGCCCTTCTCATCCCAACCGAACACTGAAACTGCTGAAGAGTTTTGTCAGACTGCTGCCATGTTTATTTTCACTGAGAAGGCAGCATCTCATGTATGCCCTTATTACAACTTGGTAAGAATGTGCTAATTTATTCCTGGCTGAAATGCACTGACAGCCTCCAACTGAAAGAAGGAAGCAACAGAAATACTGCTGTCTCCTAGCACCATGGAATGTCCCCATTTCACATCCACAGAATGGTGGGGTTAGAAGAGACCTCTGGAGATCATCTGGTCCAACCCCCCTGGCTCCAGCAGGGTCACCCAGAGCAGGGAGCCCAGGATCATGTCCAGGAAGGTTTGGAATCTCTCCAGAGAAGGAGACTCCACAACCTCTCTGGGCAGCGTGGGACAGGGCTCTGGCACACTTAGAGGAAAGAAGATTTTCCTCCTATTCAGATGGAAAAATGACAATCCCTCTCCTTAAAAGTATTTTTAGGAGACAGAGGGAACAAGCTTTAAGAGTTACCATAAAGTACACAAGTTCTCAAGGACACTACCATAGAAAGAAGAATCTAAAGAGACAATATACAATAATAGTATAGAATATGATACTATTAAAATATTGTACAATAACCATGAAATTCAAGTGCTCATTTGAAAGGCCACCAAGATAGGAGTCCCCTCTCCCTTGATGGCCAGGGTGAGCCTTAAACCACCACAGGACCTTGAAGCAGGACATTCCTTTGAACCCCAGTTCCTCCAAGCACCTACTTTGCTCCTGGAAAGCAGTTCTTCACTCCCTTTACTGAAGCCATCTTATAAAGAAGTATTTGTAAGACATCTGGGATTTTATGGACTGCAAAAATTTCAGGATGAGGATAATCTCAATTTGAGGACACATGCAGCAGCTGTCATAGCAAAACCTCTTCCAGGTTTCTGGGCACTGCAATAATGTATTTTTATGAAAGATAATAAATAATTTTAAATTGTGAACCTTGTTTTTTCAACTGAGTTGTCTACTGCATTCATCTTGAGCAATAGAGACTAATGTATTCACAAAACAAATGGGTTGCAATGCCCTGGGCAATAAAGTGTTGCAGTGTCCTGACCTCGACATCATTTTATTTCCCACATTAAGTGAGAAAGAAATCCTGATAGCAAAATTACACATTAAAAACAAAAGAGGGATAAGAAGAAAGCAGAAAAATAATGCACTTCGATGTTACTTTTTTTTTTTTTTGCTAAGCTTTCACAATCAATGCAATAGAAACCTCGCCAAGAAAAGATATTGACAATGAAAAGATTTATTTTTTCCTTCGGGGCAGGTGTGAACTGAGCATTGGCTTTTCTAAAGAAAATTTTGTTTGGCCTAAAAATCATTTGGCTCCTGAAAAGCGAGAGCCTTAGCAAGGCAACAGGCAAGCTGTTAGCAACTGGAAGTACAACTGCTAAGTTAATTGTTGGTGAGCCCAACACACACCTCTCTTGCACCAGAAGATGTGAACACGCTGCTCATTTTTGGAGACAGGATTTTTCCAGAGATGCAATAATTTAATTGTTGCAATCCCATTGAGAAATACAGAATATTAGAACATTTAGAAATATAATGCTGTCAAAACGCATGCAATAAACAGTATATTAGACATTAATGCTCCGACTGGACTGGGTTTGATAGGAACAACATAGAAAGGAATAGCATCAGGAGCATTTTGAGATAGGTAACTCTGCCAGCTGGACCTTCCTTGAGTGTTCTGCAGATCTCAATTTCAGTAACAGGCTAGTACTATAACGAATCTAATAAACCTAGTGTTATAAAATCTAGACTATTTGCCCTGAAATAGCTTTTAATCCTGATTTTTAACTAATTTGTGCATCTTTCAACCAACGAAGCACAGAACTTTGTCATCCACACCTAACAATATTTTTTTTTCCTACTATACCACGTTTAAGAGCAGAGTGAAAACTTAGAATGAGATAGTAATAAAAGAGACACAGCAAATTTGAATACTCTGACACGAAGTAACAGAGTGCTACGAGGAACTTGGCAAGCTGGACCATGCCCTCTGGTGGCTGCAGGTTCAGAGCATTTAAGGAGGAAAAAATTATGTTTGCTGATATAGTAAGGGTTGGTTCTTCACAGTATTTTACTGAAGTGTGGTAGATAAACAGAAAATATAGATCTGTGTTAAACAGAAAAATCAGTTTGGGTTGTGGCAATTACTATTTTGAAAAAAACCTGCATTTCTTTGCTGATGTAAAACACTGAAATAATTCTTTCTTTGATTACTGGAGCAGCTCCTGCTAGGGCACCACATTAAAAAAACTGGACCAATGGGGGCATACTTAACAAAGCCCAATAAAAGATCTTAAAAACATCACTATTAGGAAAGGTAATTGGGATTGGTTAGTCTAGGAAAAAAAAATTAAAAAACATCAGGGTAGACTTGGCAAGTCTTCAAAAATGTCTAGAACTCTTGGAAAAAGCAACCTCAGTGATCACTCTTCATATTCAGGTAGGACAGAGCAAACCAGCTTCACTTGCAAACAAAAGTATGAAAATTAGATACTAGGTACTAAAAACTTCCCATAACAAGGATATTATTCTCTGAAGAAAATTACTCTTAAAGAGCTTATTGAAATGCCTTTGTTAGGGATTAATGCAAATAAGTGAGGGATGGTCGATGTGTTCCTGCTCTGCTTCAGCCTGGAGAAGCAGCAGTTTTTGAAAGTCCCATCCAGCCTACACTTTTCTGCTCCTATGTAGACACCCAATGAAAATTTCAACAGAATTCACACAAATTTGTTCCCTTACTCAAGCTATTTGCCATAAATACAGTACACTGACCTTAACATATTATTATGTTTTTATATTCAACAATGCTCCATTGATTCTTCCTGGACAATGACAGTCAGATGACACAGACAAAGGGAAATGAATGAAATCTGACACGTTTCTTTTAAAGCCCACAGCAGACTAAATTGTAAATAAATCCTGCTTTTTCTGCAGCACAAAGGTTGCAGACTGACTGTCCCTGTGGACTCTGCTCTTTTCTCACTACTTAGCAGACTTTCTAACACTTTCTTTTGTCCTGATAGCAATCTCTCAGCAGGACCTTTGGCAGACACATGTATTATGTGTCAAAACCGAAGTGGAAATAACTGATGTGAAGCACAAAAAATCTGATGGGAATAGTTATAATAAGGAAATGAATAAACATCAAAACAGTAAATCATAACCATGAAGAGATACAGCCAGAAAGCTGCTGAGCTGTTTCTTGTCTAAGATGATCAGCAAGAGCCACTGTTTTCTGAGTTAAGATTGTTTCTTACTAATATAGTGTTAACATATGCTATACTTAGGTTTATATGTTAACTTCATCTATTTACATTCCTATTTAATGCTGTTAGAAAACAAAACTCTCACAAGATATGTTATAAAATGCATACAGTAGATTAATTTATAGAATACTATTCTAATTAGGAATCCACTGACCACAACTAGCACCTGGATACTATGTTTAGTACGAGTTACTCTTGTACATCTGTTCCTGTAGGCACAGTTTGGCTTATAGAATGTATTACACTACCCTCCATTATCTTTGTATTTAAGGAGTTTTATTCACAAAATGTTCTGTTTAGTAAGTGCTTGTAAATTTTGTGGCTTATTCACCATGCTTTTCAAAGAAACCCTTCATATAAAATGAGCTTATTATAATCAGCCTAGCTGGTATATTCATTTTGTCAGTAGCTACGGTCAATGTATATGGTTAACACCGTGTAAAAATGGTCTTACTTGTACAATTTCTTTTCCATGGTGCATTTTTATTTCCCTAGTGAGACTAATACCTAATAACTAAAGGTTAATCCCATGGCTACTTACCTGTTAATGCTCCTCTGACCAGCAGCCACCTATAGTTCCTCTCTCCACCACACAGGGTCATCGCCAACCCTTCCTTGTTGTCTTCTCTGCAGCTCCTTCCTCAGCTGATGTTCAAACCTGACTGAGGAACACAGCTCACCACCCTGGGATCCTATGGACAGCCACAGTCAGGGCTTGGAAAGTCTCCATCACCCCAAGTAACTTAAGCAAACCAATCATTTAGCACATTAAAATGTAATCTGGCTTTTTTTATGTTCAGTATGTGAGCTTGCATGCAAGTAGCAATATAAATGTATTGGGTACAATATGTGACTACAATGCTTCCAGATATGCCGGTGATTTCCCTGAAATGTGGTGATGACTTCTGCCCTAAAAACTGTCCACACTCTTCCAAATGCAGACTCTTTCTGTAGCAGGACTGGGACAGAACAAGCAAGAAGAACCATTAAAGCTTGGGGGGCACCATGGAGATGGAACGGCGGTTGACAGAACACAGTATGTGTCTGAAGGGTTATGTGAGACAACCAGAATGAGAGGGCTGATCAGGCTGGTAGCTTCAGAATGGTCATCTGGCAAAGATATTAACAGAACTTCAAAAAGAGCAATGGATGTTGCCTCCAAAAGAAGTGTGGAACAGAACAAATAAATACTCCCAGGAAATACAATTTGAAGGACAGAAGCTTGTGCGCTGGACTAGTGCAAGCCTTGGCACACCAAAATACTAAGTCATGGTGGCACCTGGCTCGACAAAAGCCTCTTTCAGGAGTCCAAAATTATCAGGAATTCTGCCTCTTTCATCAGGAAAAGGAAACAGTGTTTGGTCATCTTTGTGCACAAATTCCAGATTTCCCTGTTGCTTATTTGGCTGCTTACTTCAGAGAAAAGGTTTTTTTCAACCAGCTAGAAATGGCATAGCCTAACTAAAATAAGTGGCTAGTCCAATGTAGTCTCCATTTGTGAAAAGCTGCTTCTATTCTATTCACAAAAGAATTATCAGTTCTGTTTCAAAGCATAAACTCTTCATTAACCTGTCTAGCTAGAACTAAAATTTAGTTCTAAAAATATGTGTTTTGAGCTGACAGGTAACCCTTCTAATCACTGCTGCTCTTTGACTTCCCTGATTTTGCTTCTCACCGGACACTTAGTCAACCTCCAAGATAATGAAATCCCACAAAGCAATACAGAAGTCATACTCGGAGCTATTACTTATAATAATTCACAGAGACTAGAAATAACTTTATTTTCTATACTTACAAGTCAAACAGGCCTGCTGAAAAAGCAATTACAAACTCAACATGCAGGTTCTTTTGCGTTTACTGAAATGTGTTGATGCTGGAAATGAGTGAGCTCCCCATCTATTTCCAATTAAAACAAAGAATCGTATTTTTTAGCACTGGTCAGAGCTCTGCATTTTCTTCCCAATAATTTATGCTCATTTATCAACAGACGATAGAACAAGGCAACCTTGCCTCAGGGACTGACTCTCACAAACTAACTATGCTAGAAAATACAAAATACTTTGTACTAAATTAAATATCTCTAAATTCAATAATTCTCAATGCCAACATCTGATTAAATAAAATTGCAATAGTGGTGAATTTTCAACTCCACTGAAGTCAAAGGCAAAATTTACCTAACTTCATCCTCAGACTATTCCACTTCTAAATCAGGGACAGAGGCAACAGTTCTGAAAAACACTGCAACAATTTCCTTCTCAAATAAAACTAAAGCAGCGAGTCAAATCTCAGTGTACTACATCAGAACAACTCAATTTTTGAGTTAATCTCGGCAGTGCTGACTTCTAAAAAAAATATTTATAGATATTTGAGTTCAGTAAGAGTCAGAAGCCCAGCATGCCATGGTGCTGCAGTTCCAGTGGAGGTCAGAAAGTGAAAGCACCAGTTCAGAATTCATAGGAAATGGTCATTTACCTGTAGCGGTCACACTAATGACAACATCATGTTGTACTCAATTTTCTGATTTTATACTTATCTCACTTTTCTTTAACTGCAGTCCTTAAAAGCTCTCCAGGAGAAACAGAGCATCAGATATCTAAAGTCTAATATATTATCTGGAAGGCATATCAGTAAAAAATAGTGGGCGCAAAAAGATGGAGCTCTTCAAGAACTCTCAGCGGTGATGTTAAGTCTGCTCCCTCGCAATTTAATAGAAATTTTTAACTTCTCCAGGAGCATCATTAAATGATTTTTATAATCTTTAAGACTTCGCAAATCATACTGGAATTCCTCTGTGCCCATTAACTGGTTTTATAACATATCATAAGGTTTTCTCATTTATTTTGGTTTTAAGCCATACGGGCATCACTGCTTTTCAACACATTGTGTAGGCAGATAATGTTATATTATTTGACATTTCACTGAGTGGCAAGAGTATTTTGTCCACAGACAGGAACTCTTTATAATAACATTCATAAGTAGTATTTAGTGGTTCTCCCGAGCAATAGGTTTAGATAAGACATGGACAAACGAGATTGCACAGTATACAGAAACTTCTCTGTACCAGGCAACAGATAAAACACGTACCAGATATAATGCTGACAGAAATAATCAGTTTTGCTGCAGACTGGGAGTGGAGCAATACAATATATCCCAATTAATAAAACATAATATTACTTTTTAAAATTACTGTAGAAACTGTGCTCTGTGTCAATATTATCACAATGATCCAACAGATACGGGAAAAAAAAAAAAAAAAAAGTTGAATCTGCAATGCACTGGAATCCCAAAATTCTTAGATCTGTTCCACATAAAAATCAGTGATTAATAAAGTTGGCCAAGTGTTTAAAATCAAATCAAACCCACGAACAATAGGAGATGTAACCCTCAAAGGGTAAAACTAAATTGGGTTACTTTCTAAGGAAAAATACATATACTCTTGAGTAAGAATCTTTCTTCAAAGGTTAACAGGAAACATCAAGTTGATTCAAGGGGAATACTAGCTCCCTTAATCCAAGAAGATAAGAAACACAAATGCACTGGGATTGTTGTGATCTTGTAATACATGACAGAATTATACAACAGTGTTATTTCCCCAAATTCCTATAACTTGTATGACTTGATAGGGACACAAAGTAATAATTACGATGTTCATATATCAGATAATAAAGTGCTTTCATTAAGCATGACAACTTCCTGTGTTTCCAACAGAAGTATTTAGTAAAATGTTATTACAGACACTAACCTGTGAGCTGCTGCACCTTAAACAAAACAGTCAGTAGAAACACAGGAATATGATATTTAAGTCTTCCCATACAATTGTGCAGAAAAGAATTGCAACAAAACCCAGCAGTGGTACCTCATGTCTTCTTAGCATAGATCTGAAATGTGCACTGAAGAACCACAGGATAAACCTTCCAAGCTCTACTTCATGTTAGTGATGTGCATTAAAATATCCACTTTTTTTGAGACAAAGGATAAGGCTTATACCAAAACCCCACTGTGCCACTTGGCTGAATATCTTTGGTATATTCATAGTGCAATGCTTCTGTTTCATGGGTAAGTTTTCCAAAGCACTGCATCCCCTGCCACTGAGAATCTACTAGGAGCTCCTAAATTCACTCAGACCTCACTAACCTACTGCTTTAAACAAACAGAGAACGTGCAGTGAAAATAATTTCTTGCTGGTTTTAAATATATTATCAAAATAAAATTAAACCATGCCAGATTTCACATTAGAAAGTAACAGCACGTTTCAATTCTCTTGCAAGAGTTTAGCATACAAATGCAAGCATAAATTTCATGGCAATTTTTAACAACAGATATCCAAAGTGCTATTTGAAAACATTTGTAATTCAATTATTGTTTATCTAGATTTAGTCAACCTTTGTCTCTACAAAAATGACCCCTGTTTTTCATTTTGCTTAGATACTTAGAATTATTTCAAAATGCATAGAAAGGCTAGAACTACTTAATTAAAATATATTGCAAGCATGTTTTTCTAAACTTATATTGCTAAAGCCTTGCTGTATTGTAAGTTTTATTGGAGTTGGCCTTTAAAAACACAGTACCATGTACTCACACAAGCCTATATATATACCTGCATTTCATAATGCTATTTGAAAGGCATACCAACACACAATTATAGTACATATCATCCAGTGGCAGTGCAATAAAATGTAACACCATCAAAATGCCATTTAATGATTTTTCAGCTTCTAAACAACAACATTCTCTCTGAACAGGTCTGTCCAACCAAACTTGCATATTGTTGAACACTGGCTTCGTCACTTGGCCCCTTCCTTCTTTTCTTATACACACTGTAAGGCATCACGGTTCTCTTGTGAAGTACTCTCACTCTGCCCAGCTCCTTCATACGACCTTCGTCAACTGCAAAGAGAAGCAGAGAACAGAAAAATTAGTTATTTAGATTGTCCAGATGATCCTAATTTATGCAACTAACTTCAATATGCGTAATGAAAACTGTATGAAGTAATAAAACTGATCTGCAGATGAACAGCAGATGAAAGCAGAGCTGATCTACGGTGCAGTCTTCTTGAATCGCAGCTGAAAACAAAACCTAGCTTGCAGAGTAACCGTATTTGTGGTGTGGGAAAAAATAAATCACACATCGCCCATTTCTAATGGTGATATATAGTATTTCTGAAAAGACCTCTGCTGCTGTATTTTAAAATTCACGTTCATTTAATGCTCGCTGGAGCCCACTGCCAGAAGTGAAATTCTATCTGGGAAACACTTTCAAACACAACCGACCAGAAGAGACTTGCTGTTATTGCCGTATTGCACTTAATTAGCACACCGCTTGCAAAACCCAGCAGCACAGAGCACTCCCTTTCCCCAGTTGTGAGAAGAGTGGTAAAACCCACAAGAAGCCTCCACGCTGTTTGCCTTAGGTAAGCATCAGGAAAAAAACCTGCCTTCCTAGGTGAAACTCCCTGGCGCTCCAGCACTCATCTTTTTTTTTCCTCATTTATACTGGTTTCTGAGTTTCTCTAATAGAATAAAGTTAAACCTGTACCCTTACTTCAAGTCTGACCCCTGAGCTCTGCAGACCAACAGACAGAGTTAGCAGTACAAGCACTAGCTGCAAAACAATTCCTCAAGCTTTGGGAGATACACACACACCACAGTTGAATCTTATTAACCTCGTGTATAGACTCCCTTGCGACTTCATTTAGCCAGAATCACACACATATGAGCATCACTGAATAAGTGAAAACTTCCTTATCTTTTTTAATCCAACTGATGCTACCATGGCTGAATAATAATATTATATACCTGCTGTTTATCAGAAAAAATTGCTCTACAGGGCCAGGAAGCTCTTTAAAGAAAGTGAGAGAACATGCTACACCCCTGAGGTCACTGCAAGATAAATTAATAAAATCATTATAAAATACTGGCAAAAGAAATGTTGGACTTTTCTGAACTTCAGGTTTAAAAAGCCATCAATATACGAATCAAACATAGAATCTGAAATATGAGTTTGAGAATAGAACCATATAAATTCAAATAGTAGTAGAGAGAATAGATGCTTACTGGAATGCCAGCATCTGGGGATATAAACTATGTGAAAATTGAATAGCTGCTTTGGCATCAGGACGTTAAACTGACTGAAGAGACAGCACAGGTAAGTATAATCACTTAGCTTTAAGTACTGCATCAATCTGCCCCAAATTAATCTATTTTGTATGTTCATGTACTTGCTTCATTCAGGTTAGAACAATTAAGGTTCCTTAAACAGGATCTGAACAGTATCCAGTCTACACTGTTCTCACAACACCCACAATGAAGACTTCTGCAGATCATTGTTGACTCAAAATGAAACCAACTGCTGTGGAAAACCAGACGATTCAAATACCTCCATGGGAAAAATATAGGTTTTATTGATAAGAGAATAAACAGAGGTAGAACTTTCTCAGCAAGTTTCACAAGTGGCAACAGATTCAAAGAGCAGAGGATAAGACACCAGCTCTGGGAAGCAAACTGGTCACCAAGTTCTGTCTTTTTTTTTTTTTTACATACCTGCTCACTAGTCTTGTAAAACAATATGCCTGGAAGAATCTGAAGAAATCTGTAAGACAAATGTCTACTCAAACGTAGCCCTTAGCATGGAAAAATCTTAATACTCCTTAATACTTTTGGGCCTTCTTTATGCTTTAATAAAGACAAAGGAGGTCATGAAATGCTTTTCTTCACAAGACATTAAGAACTTGTCCCTGTTCATTCACAGAAATGGCTTATAAACATTTTTCTGCTGATTGCCTGAATTTAGTATGTGAAACTTAATGAAGCCTGCTTTACAAAGTTTAGAATGACTTCATTACTTTAAGCTATGTTTTGATTCCTGACATGAAAGTGCAATGTAGTTCTTAAGACTTAACTAGGAAAACGTGGTTTGAAGAGAGAAAATCTAAATAGTACTTGCTAAGATTGCATTCTTTGCTAATTATTGTTGGCAATTGCTTTAGATAAACACCAAGTCAAAAACACTTTATGGCTTTTCTCTTTGAAATCCATTAAGTTTTTGATGTGTGGCCAACACCTTTCTGATATCCCAATAGGTTGTTTTTACTACCAGCCTTACCACCTCTTCTATTACATCCTCCTCCCTTCAGAAAAAGTTCACCGAGGAAAAATTTGCAAGTTTAGCTCCTGGAAGTGACACAAGTGTAAGGTTATTTTAACTTCTTAAATTGGAAAGTTTCTATTTACTGTGCCTCTAGGCTGACTCTGTGTCCTGAACTGGATTGACACCAAACATAGCCTTCATAGTCTCATGCCAAAAGCACTTTCAGAGCTGTTTGCTACTCACTGCTTGATACACATTGCTTTCAAATGCTGCTGAATACTCTGGATGAGTTCATCGTTTGGCTTGTAGTGTTCCTGGCCCCAGATTCAATTTCTTACAGTAACCAAAGCTACCGTACCTTCAGTTTCACGATAGCCTTACTGGCTCAGCTGAACTCTGTTCTCGTTGCTCAGCATTTATACTCTTACTCCACTTTTACTCATTACTTCAAGCAGAGAGGGTGCATTATCCTCCTTGCAGTCAGGTCTATGCTAGTTCTAGCTCTACAGCTGTACAAGACCGTTATTATGACCCAGCATTCTAGCAAACTTATTAAGCCAAGTGTTTTCTGGGGAAAAGCAAGGCTTGCCAAACCATGCAGTCCTTTCTTGGACTGTGGCACAAGTTTCTAACACAACCCTCAGGCAAGAGAAGGCTCTCTCAGAGCAATTCAGAAAATACCAAGTATCTTGAAAATAAAAAACTAAAAAAATAAATCACTGTAATATGAATACTTCAGACATGTTTTAAGCCTAACACAGACAGGAAGTTCTGAGCATGAACTACATTTATAAAGACTTGGCAACGAGTTTATCATCAGGAAAAGTTTAAAGCCAGGTACGTTTAGCCTTATAAATACAGTCAATCAAACTTAAGCTTGTATTTGTTCTACACATTAAGGTTGATTCCAGATTCATCGAATAAGGTTTGGAAGACAGAAGAATAATAGTCCCGACGTCTACAAAGAGTACCTGTTCCAATGAACAGTCATCCATTGACTGCCCTCAAAATAAATAAAAAAAAAAGATAAAAGTAACCTTCTGTAAAAGTACTTAAATATATATAATTTAAACTCCACCTGAAAAAGAAACCTTTTACCAAAATGGTAAGTATCAGTAAAATAATCTCAGGTTAAACTTTTAGAGGAGGTGAATAGAAACTTCTTTTGTCACCATAATAACAAATTCATAAGTTAAAATTCAGCCACCTTTTAATGGCTACTGCTCTGGAGGCAACACCATACGAATTCAAGAAAGCACTCCCTTTTTTTATGATGTAAACCTAAGCAGAATAGATTTAAGAGAATCTAATGAAAAATAAAATCAGACTAGGCTCCAGCATTGTTTAAAAAAAGAAATTACCCTCACAAAAAGAAAAATTCAACATCTGCTCCTGCCAAGTGGCACATGATAAAATTTGCTTTGTATTTAAGAAGATACAAACTGAATTCTAACAGGCTTTCTCTGAGTGACTGATGCTGGGATACAGGAGCAATCCCAATTAGAAATTGAGATCATATGCTCCATTAAATAAAATTACTTGTTAAAAATAACAAACCCATTTCTATAAAGAAGTATTATTTCCTTTCTTTTTAGAAGAGATTTCAGTGACTTCCATTTCTGGAAAGACCCAGACTGATCAGACAGGGGAAAAACGTCAGGGCAACTTTAATCATTACTGTAATTACCAAGTGCAGTATTGTCACCATTAAAAAGCTAAAAATCTCATTTTTTTCCTCCTCACATTTTCTAATTTTATGAGTCTCTCACTAACCTCTGCTTCACCTCACAAGTAGCTGGTGCATTAATATATATAACCCTCAAAAGGTAAAATTGTGGGTTTGACAACAAAATTTCTCTTGCAATGGCATAATTGTGGATGCCTCATCAAGTTACAATTCATAGCCAGTTAATTTTCTACGGCTTTCTTCTTGAGCAATCACCCCAGTCCAGCCCAGTACGACTAAGCCCAGACTTTGTACACCACAAAGACTGCACCACGCAACTCACGTGGCAAGTTGCTTCTTAAGAATATTGTAGAAACCATCATCCTGTAAATCCAGATTTTGTTCATCTAAGCAAATACCACTGGGTCTTGGAAGATGGTTTTGGTTTGGTTTTTTTTGTTTTTGTTTGTTTGGTTGTTTGTTGTTTTTTATTTTGTTTTGGTGGTTTTTTTACAATTTATGTATTTCTGTGCATTCCCAGCCAATACCTCTGGAAACACTTTATCAGCTGAAATGACTGGATTTGGTGGAAGCAGACTATTAACAAAGCATTATAAATGCACAATAGTACCAGAAGGAGGTACAGTACTGCTAATGACCATTTAAATTCTTGGGACTTTGCCTTTTTGAAGATTTATCTTCTCAGGAAACTGTTGATTAACTGTGGTCTACAGAAGAGACACTGTCACTTCATTTAAAAAACATACAAGGTTTTTCCCCTAATTCTGTTATATCTATCAATACATTTTGGATGGTAGATACATAAAGAAAAAATTGCAAACTTGAGAGAAATCATTTCTGTAGATTGGAAGTACCTGTCATTATAGGACACTGATCAACTGCAGATTCCAACTGACTGTCTTTGCAGAAATACCATCCTGTGAGTCTCAGAGCTAAAAATACAGCTGAATTCTTGTTGAATAAATTAACTGTCACTTCTTTCTCTCCCTCTCTGTACTCCTAAACCAGCATATTATTTATATAGCATTCATATATTGAAATTTCCTACAGGAGAGATTTCATATATAATTCAACCTTGCCACTGTGATCCCATTAAAAACAAACAAAAAGAGAAAAAACAAACAAATCAACCAACCAACAAAAAAAAAAAAAAGAAAAAGAAAAAAAGATTGCAAAGAGGTGTTGAAGTTCTTTTTTCCACCCCCATATCATTAGTAAATGCAGCTAATACACGAAGGATTTCTTTTCTGAAAAAACAGAGCATATCAGATACATTGCTAAGTATTGGTAAAAAAACCACAGTAAAAAGTAGAAGTGATCTAAAGTCTCCCTGCACCATGGTGTGTCTTGGCAGATGTCAGGCAGATATTGGTTTGCTGTCTTGGTACAGCTATACACACACCCCCCCCTTCATCAAAAGCATCAGCAACATTGCTGAGCAACACTGAGTAATAAGCTGAAAGTAACAACAGCAGCCTTCAGAGGCAGCAATCGCCCCAGAAATGCTTTTATACTCGAGGGAGCAGGAGGAATGTGAAGAGCAGGAAGCCTGACATACCCCTGTACAATTCAGGTTTTATTTCTTTGCACAAACCAAATCAGCTTCCCCCCAAAACTGCAAGCTCCCTCCCCAAACCAAAATATGAGTTTTAAATGCTGATACACGTTCCTGCTGAAATACCAACATAGAATAAGGAGGAATTATTTTACCCTAATAATAGCAAAATGGGTATCAGTGTGCATTTACATAGAAATTCAAAGTTTCATGTTCTGCCCTTTTTTTTTCCTTACAGCATAGAAATTGATTAGCATTTTTATTAAAGTATTTTGAGAAGCCAATATCCAAATATTTTCCTTCTCCAAGTGCATTAATCTTTATTATTACTACCTAATATAAGCTTAAGTGAAAAACAGCTACATCTGGTCAGAAAGCTGGGAAAGCACGTGCAAAGCTGTACAGCTGAAACTCAGGGAGCAAAAGCAAGCTCTGCAACAGCCTGAGAAGAGCTCTGCTGCAGCTCTGTACAGGCTTGGAGCCAACATCGCCTTGAAAAAAGGCTGATGGTTCAAAGGTTTTTGTAGCAAACTACTACTAAACCAGCTTTACAGTGGTGGCTGATTTGGGTCAAGCTGGTTTTGATCAATATTGATTTGGGAAAACAGACTGGAGTGTTCTGTATGGCTCCTCTTCAGAGCCATGTGTGATGGGTGTCAAGTCAATGGTACCTCTTCCTTCATCCCCTTGAATATACTCCTTACCAACAGGACATTGTAAAATTTGTCAGGGGTATAATCTAGAGATGTAAGCAACCTAACATTTCTTTTTAAAGAACACTTTCCATTTACAGGAAAAATAAGTGAAGAAATCATTAGGAAAAAAAATGACAAATTTATTGACTTTTTTATTTTTTAAATAGGGAAAAGGAAAACTGCCAATTTTCAAAAAGTCCACTTCAGTCAGAAGAAAGTATTTCTTACCTTTTCTGGATGGAATGGATTCAGAACTAGTAGGAAGCCTTACAGAGGTCTGGTATTTCTTAATTCAAAAAAGAAATGTGGCACTCCTGCTAAATTCTGAAATTACACTGTGTCTGATCAGAAGTTTCAGTTTCCTAAAATGCTACATAAACCCCCTGGAACATCTTCACTTAGTGCTTCTGCATTCATGCTACACAGAATGTCTTTGGTTGGAAAAGACCTTCAAGATCACCTAGTCCAACCTTCGACCCAACACTGCAAGCTCATCACTAAACCATTACCCTGAGCACCAGGTCCACATGTCATTTAAATGTCTCCAGGGATGGCAACTCCACCACTGCTCTGGGCAGTCCATTCCAATGTTTGATAACCCTTTTGGTGAAGAAATGTTTCCTAATATCCAGCCTAAACCTCCCCTGGGGCAGCTTGCAGCCATTCCCTCTGGTCCTGTCACAGGTCACCAGGGAGAAGAGGCTGTCCCCCTCCTCACTCCAACCTCCTTTCAGGTAGTTGTAGAGAGGTTTATTAGCTGTAGAAGTCCTGTGATTCAGCCACATATTCCTGGATGTGGACAGTAGGAAGATCTTTCTCTCAGCACCCTTTATTTCTCAGACCTCATCTCTAACTTCAGTTCCTCACAGTCATTTCCTCTCCCTTCAAGATCTTCCACCTTAGTTTTCCCCTTTTTACTTTCCCCTTTGTCTCTGTTGAATTTGTGTTGTCTATCTGGATGTAAGACCTACTTGATGACTTGAGTTATTGTAGGATAATTTATGTGTACTAGTACTTCTAAAGAGGTAGTTTATTTTTTATATATATATATCTTCTCAGTTCTATCTAAGAAGGAAAACACAAAAATTTTAGATTTGTTTTTATTGGCTGTTATTCTTCCCTCATGTAGAAGAACAAGGGGAATTTAGGAAACAGTTTAGTCATCCCCCCCTTTGATTATCATGCTGCATTTGAACTCTGGTGTTCAGCACAGGTGAGAACAATGCAGGGACTTCTCTACTCATCATGCACCCACTCTTTATTGCCTGGAGCACTGAAGCTTTAGCTCTCTTCTTACCCTGATCTGGTCTTGAGTTTGAAATGTTTTGCATCCTCTGTCAGTGGGAAGAAGCACACAGCAGAGGAGCTGATGAGCTGTTTTGCAGGAAATTTTCTCTGGACATTTTCAAAACCCATCTGGACTAGTTCCTTTGTGACCTTTGCTAGATTATATGATACTGTTCTGGCAGGGGGGTTGGACCCAAAGGTCTCCAAGGTCCCTTCCAACCCCTGACATCCTGTGTATGATCCTGTGTGTGAAATGTGCCTTTCTTATGTGGGGACAATTTGCTCAGGTGGGTGAAGGTTGCACTCTGCCTCTTGGCTCCATCTGTGCAACACAAAAGCATTTCTGGAAGCAAAGAACAAGTATTTTAGTGATAAGCTTTTCTGCTAAAAGTTGTTTTTTCACTAGGATTTTGACTCCCATTGTAGAGGAGTGTGATTGTGTCAGCTTAACCATTTGTTATCAGATTATTCACTCCCAAATGGAAACTTCATTACACTTTCTACTTGTCCCATGCATGCATGTCTTCAGGAGACTTTGGCCCTGCAAGGGAGGAAGGAAGGAGGCCAGCTGGGATGAGGCAGATCTGATGACTTCCTAGCAATGCCAACAACCACAGCCTGTGTTTGCTGAATTTTTCTTAGCATGGCCGAAGGTTTGCAAATGCACCAAACCACAAAGCTGCATTTCAGTTTGCAAAGGCCAGAGCCCAAGGTTCAATATTTACAGTCACAGAAACAAATATTTTGCACATTTCTACTATGCCATTGCTTGGATTAGGAAAAAAAAAAAAAAAAAAAAAAAGAATGCAAAACCAAACAAAAACAAACACCATCTTTCAAGGCAAAATTCAGTGAAATCCATCAAGTGTCAGCTGTGCTCATACTGAAATCGAATCAGACTATAAGTTTCACATTGTTCTGAAGTAAAATCAAATAAATCTTTAGCTCTCTTATTAAAAGGCATGAATTCCCCCAAAGTCCCGTTGTTCTACTGTGTAACCACATGGGGTGCTAAGTCCAGGTTACACTGTCATGGTACAGGCTGCTTTAGAATCACACAGATAAAAAGGTTGGGTTAGTTCTCAGAGTTCTGTAGGATAACCTACCTGTTTAAGCCCTTCTTCATGGTTTTCATCACCTTAGAATATACTCAGTCTGGGAAATGTGAAAAGAAACAATATAAGCAGAAATACACAGGTTTTATTTGTTTTCAAATTATTACTATCTGTGTTGTGGGATGGTGGTTCCTATCTATAGATAGGATACCTCTACATTCTTATAAATAAGTGTACCTCAGACAATTATTTGAGGTGAAGCTGTGTGTCTTTCTCATGGTTAAGATATTTTTGGTATACAGATTGGTAGGAAAGGAGTTTCCCCAAGTACTTCTGCACTAACTATACAGTCTAGCCACATCCTGCTAGAATGAATTTCTAGAGCATAAAATAAACACTATTTTTGACACTGCCTGCCTCTCTTGGGGAAAGTCTCACCCACTGTTCAGAATGGCATTTTCTTTGGGCCCAAAATTCAAGAGCAGTCTCCTTTCCCCCTCCCTTTGTACACAGATTTCTTGTGGGGAGCAGGAAAAGCAGAAACAGTTGCTGTGAAGCTCAAAGCATGGCACTCATAAATTTAAAACCACGTTATGCCCTTCTCAGGCTGTACAAGGAAAGATGCTAGTCAAACCTGTCAAATTGTTCTGATCAGCAAGGCAGGGACCATTTCTCTGAGATAACCTGAATGGGGAGCTAATAAAAGCTGTGGCTTAGTGGTGGCCATGGAACATCGATAACAGGGTCAGAAATGGACACAGGAACATCTGATAGCAGAAAAAAGCGCCTTACACTGAACTAATTAGATTGCTCAGTTAACAGCTTCTGAAGTGAAATGTTTGTGATCAGCAGATAAAAACAAAATTGAATTTCCTGAATGAAAAATAAGAGGTTAGGGGAGTCATATTCTTTAGCTGAGTAACGCTGGGTACTTTAGCTGAGTACTTCCTATTAACACAGAGCTGCTTCTTGCTTATTTGGAATCAGACCCAGCATCCTGGAAGTGATATTGAAGAACTCTGGGGCAATGAAGAGAGAGCATGAGGGCTTTGCATGCCCTGATCTCTCTGCAGGACCTTTTATGGACGCTGCTGAGACACTCAGACTAGCTGACCATTCCATCAGGTCAGGGATGAAGATGACAGCGCGCGACCTGAGGTAAACACTGTGGAGAAAGTCTGCCCAAGTATGTACAGAGATATTTTTTTTTTCCATTTTTCAGCAGTTGAGGGTAAAAATGAATGTCAAATCTTTTATTAGGAAATACTAGCATATGTCAATTCAGCTGTCTATACCACATAGGGTGAGAAACATAATAAGGAAGTGAGAAAAGACAAAAACACAGTCAGAAAAGAAGAAATCGAATAGGATTAAATCTAATGAGACTTCTGCCTAACAGAAGCTTTTTCAGAGCTCTTGTGGAGGATGTCATGCTTCAGCAGTGTGCCACTGTCTGCACTGTCTTCTGCTCTGCTGTATTATATGTTGATCATGAGGGTTCATCCAGGAGTAAATCCTTGACTAGGGAGATCTAAAAAGTAATACAAAAAGTTTATTAGATAACAGTAACACTGCAAGAACTAAACTTAAAGGGTTTATAAACAACAGAAATCAGAACTTCTCTGTCAGCCGTTTTGGACTGGTGAAGCTAAAAATAACACCTCATAAAAGCGACTGTTTTTCTTTTTGTTTTGTTTTTGTTTTCAAAATGAAAACATTCAATTGAAAATTAACTTGTTTTGACTGACCAATACAAAGGCAAAACACAAAACCAAAATAGTCCACATTTGGCACTCATGTTTCTAGTCAAAATTCCTGTAAATAGTGCCCGAGTTTATGTGCTCATTCTTCCTGGATTTGAGAGGAAAGCTCATAGAGGTTTGTCTTCCCTTTTCTGAGTAAGCTCCCACAGCAGTGGTGGCTGGTGGAAAAACAAACTAGACGTACTGTACACAGGCACCCAGCCAACAGTACCTGGAAAATTAAAATCATATTTTTAAGGGGAAATACGCACAATCCATGTGTACAGTACTAATTCATTCTGCAAGCACTACCATTAGAGTTTAGAGGGTAAAATGTGTGTTAGAGAGAGTTGAGAAAAACAGTGTTTGCTGTTAAGTACATAGTTTGCAATATACTAAAGAATAATGTCCACCACCACCAGTCTTAGTCAGAAGCTTCTAGAGTATGTAAACTTCTTTAGAGATTCATGAAGCTCATGAAGTATCTGATGCTACTTTTGATTGCTGGCACTGTGCCAGCCTCCTGGAAGGTTCAGCTTTAATTAGGCCACATTCAGCACTGTGTGGATCGTAATGTTCTTCTACATAGCAGGGCAGGAGGAACCTAAATGATGGTTCCAAGGGAAGCTGCAGTAAATAGGAAGGTGTTCATTCTAAACAGAGTGGGAGTTATGAAGATATTGGGTCACTTGCTCTTCAGAACTTGAATGCTATGTTGTTGCTTCCTAAGCATTTACTGGCTCACACCACAACAACTTGAGACAAAGCAAATGTGGCAGAGGAAGTAAAGTCTGATGCCTTTTGCATTATTCTTATGGACCTGAGCAGAAGCCTCCTAAAGACAGGGAGAGAAGATGCCTCCATGGATACCAAAGCAGGTTCAATGTGTCTGTACTTTTTTGATGCTGCTGAAGACTGCTGCTCTTCTGGATCACCCTGTAGATATATGGGTTGCCTCTGCAAATTATTTTTGGTTTACAGGCAGCAGTTAAATGTTGCCATGTTGCTAGAGACATGCCCATATATAAACCTCACATTCCACACCAGGATCTTTCCTGTTATCATGGATGATCTTCCCACCATTGGTAAGCATTATGGAAAAAACAAGAAAGAACAATTTGCACCTTCTTCATTGGTGCAATCTCTTTTTTTCTCTTTACTCAGATGACTATTTATTTTTTTTTCCTTGCCTTCCTTTCTTCATTTCCTTCCTGCTTGCTTTTTCCTTCTTTCTTTTTTTTTTTCTCCTTCCCTTACTCCTTCCTTCCTTCCCTCCCTCATTTTCTTTCTTGCTTATAGATCAGATTTGATTCCCTGAGCAGTAATATCTCTATTTAAGTACAGTGAACAGCTTCACCCTGCAAGGTCCATAGTGCCATAAAATATGATTAACATTAATAGGATTAAGGATGACCTGTGTCTTTCAAGATTGGAATTCATGCCCTTGCAACTGTAGTATTAGGATTTTGATAGAAAAACGAAAGATTGGAAGTATAATGACTTATGTGAAGACTCCATTGTTCAAGTTAGAGAGATCTAATAGCCCAAGGAAGAATAAAAACTGCATTATAATGAGAAGTCATTTATCATGTAGGACAGAGTGAAAGAAGAAATAAACCTTCTTTAAGTAAAAGAACCATGGAAATTGAAAAAAAAAAAAATTAAAAAAAAATTTTAAGTATGTGATTTCCTGGAAGAAAAACAAACTGTTTTCTTATTTGTTTGCTTGGATGCTATGATTTTTAAAATGAGGGCCAATTGCATCATTTTACATTTTAATATTGATTAGGTTTCTGTGTCTCAAGCAAAGTATCATGACCCTGCACAATTAATTCCTGCAACACAACTGAAATGGAAGTGTTCATACTTAAGGAGACATAGTTGTGTGTAGGGGTTATTTTGTTAAAGGAGTGATAAAAAGTAAACTGAATAGGCAATGAATAAGTGAAAGTGAAGAAAGGTCTTTTGTTCTTTTGACTAAACTTTGTATTAAATCTTTTCTTGCAAGAGGCGGATGTAGCATCAGTTACAGCTCTATCTGAATATTCTCACATTTTTGTAGAAGAGCCAAAGAATATACAGTTTATAGAAATCTTGAGAACTGCTTCAGGTGAGATGACAGATACAGCAACAACTTCCTACCCCATGTTCCCCCTCTGCTTGACAGCCAAACCAAGCAATGCAAAATGTGAAACAAAACAAAACAAAACAAAGCAACAGATGTATTCACAGCTGCGCTTCATATTCAAGAAGACAGTATGGCAAGAAATGCTGGCTAGTCAATGCTAACACTCCCACTGCTTTAAATGGAGACACAATTTCATCCTCTACGTCAAGTGCAATCTAAGCTTTCATACTGTAGTAAGAAAAATATTTATTATCAGTAAAAAAAAAATTTAAAAGAAAAATAGAAATCTTTCTTTAGAAAGAGTAGAGATTTATTCTAAATGTCACATTTAGAACAATTATTCTTTTAGACTATAGTAGAGGAGTTGAACTCCTCATTTCCACTTGGCTCACTTTAGCTGCTGGCTGGGTGAACTTCAACTTCTCCTTGTGGAGATATTGCAGTGACTTTCTCTCCTCTGTGAAACCAGCCATTTTTTATGCTATATGGAAATTTTCTACCTTGGAGATTTCTAGTTTCTTGTCAACTCTTGTGATGACAGAGCAACGGTTTCAGAAATTATTGGGTAGATTGACAGATGAAGAGACAAGTGGACATGGGACCATAAAACTTTCATCCAGACACTGGAATCCAAAGCTCTTCTCTCCCTGTTGAGTGGTTCTTAACACCCTCAAAAAAATGCCTGTAGCTTTTTTTTTTTTTTTTTTTTTTCCAAGCATGAATCTGGATTCTACAAACATCACAGTTTATGTTGCATGCGTGGCAGAGTTACTCAATTCAGGATGCTCCAGTGCATAAAAAGAAATACTACTCCATATTTTAGTCTCAACATAATAAAATTCTGGTGTAGGCAGCAGGTTTGAACCTCACCTGAGAAGCACCAAGACTTCTTGCAAGATGCCAAGACACTGAGCTACAAAACAGCTCTACGATGAATAGGGAATTAAATCAGAACTTTTTTAGGTTCTCCCATTTCAAGATAAACCTGCTTTTTTTGGCCCAACTGATGCATGGCAATTAAAGCATGCGGTTAAATAAGAGCACATGAGCAGCCTGGTTAAATTGCTTACCTGCCTCCAAAGAGGAATGAGCTTTAGGAACTGGAACCCTTAAATTTAACAATATGAATGTTCTCTTACAAGAAAAACACAACTTAGTGTCTAAATGAAATAGTGTAAAGGATTGGCTATAACAGTTTGTTTTATAAAAAGAATGACATTATAAATAGCTATAAATAGGGACTCAAAATCATTGAATTTTAACTTGTTCCCAAGTTTTCTTTTATGTGTCCAGAAAGCATCATTTGTCTTGTCAAGTGAAGCCTCTTTTGTATATAACAATTTTTTTTCCTAGATAACCTTAAATAGGTTATAATTGAGAGTTAGCCATTGAACCACTGGGCAAGGCTGATTTATTTAGCAGCAAGACATGGAATTTACTTCTATTCTTTGCATAACTTCTTTCTGCAGGAATGCTGGTCTCATGTAAGCAAACAGCAAATGAAATTTTCAGAGTGTTTCATGTTTTTCTTTGATTTCAGATCGATACTGTGATATAAAAGTCACTTGTTGTTTCTAAAAATCTGACAGCTTCATGGAGAGGTGCTGCACAATGCTATCATCACTAACATAAATGCATTTTTTGTGCTTTCCAAGGAGGCCCAAAAGGGTTACTTTTCACCTAAAGTTTGCAAACTCTTAGGTGAACATTTCAGTAGTGGGAGCAGCCTACCACTGTGATGATCCAGTGGTTGGAAATGCTTCAAAGTCTTCAATCCAGTTAAAATACCTGCCCAGAAGACATCTTTAATCCAAGCTTAAGCAAGCAGGCTCTACGGAGGGATAAGTGTTATGCCTGTTTTATGGAATGGGTTAAACAAGACAATCTAGGCAACAAGACAGTCTTCTCTGACAACTGGAGAATAAAATACCTTTTGTCTTACTGTCATTTTATGTGCCTGCCGGCTTAATTTCTGTCTGGTTGGTATA
Source organism: Megaceryle torquata (assembly GCA_024611175.1). Lineage (NCBI taxonomy): Eukaryota > Metazoa > Chordata > Aves > Coraciiformes > Cerylidae > Megaceryle > Megaceryle torquata. The sequence continues at coordinate 120,686 of JANIJG010012063.1, read as the reverse complement.
AAAGACCACCCACTATGTGGCACATGGCCACTAATTTTGTGGAAACTATGACAGTATCGATGTACTGAGGTTCTGTCACTGGCTTCACAGCTGGAGTGGAGAACTGGTTTGTTCTCACAGGGCTTGATCCAAAGCCTACTGAAGATGATGGGAATAGCTCTGTTGATTTCACCAGGTTTTTGAGCAAGCTGTTAAGAAAAATACAGTATGATAGTGAAGAACAAGCCTTCAGAATGCTTGACTTGCATTGCAGATAGGTTGAAGGGTTTTGCTAAACCAAATAACCATTCTAATTTAATCTCTGCTAGAAAAATAGCAAAAATTAAATGTTTGCCATATGGTGAAAATATGTTAAGCTTCAAAGAAGCAGAAATAATTAAATACAACTATGAAAAGTTTTTTTAGGTTTGAATAGTATGCCAGTTTCAATATCATAAAACATACATATATTATCCTATTAAAGGTCATTTGGAAAAAGAATGAGCCCTTTCAATAATGCAAGCTCTTAGGTCACATTTTTCACTTGTATATTTCCTTTCATTTTAATGAAGACTGCTATAATCAGGAAACTTGGTAAGATTTTGTGTAGCCTTCAGTGCACATCAGCTGTTTAAATTTCTTCTCCAGGTAACATCAACAAAAAACAGCATTTGAAGTTAAAGTATTGAAAAGTTTAAAAAAAAAATATATATTCTGAAACAGTAGGCTACTTTATAATCAAAAAGGAATACTTAAACCAAAGATGCACTACAGACCTCATGATGAAAATATCCTTGTCTGGAAGCTGCACTTTCCTAAGTAGGGCCTGACAGTAGTAATGGACTCAGATGTTTTTCTCACCAGGTTTCAAGCACAGTAATTTCTAAACATATGAAATTCATGTTTGTGCTACCTCCTTGTACTTCTCTGGCCCTAAAGATGGCACAGACTTTCTGGGTAAAAAAAGGCAGCTTTAGATTGCCCTTGATTCCTGCTCCTTTGCCTCAACACAGAGAACTCATGCATCTTTCAGTGTGGCACTACAGAGAGCTGAGAAGCCTGGCGAACAGAAATGCCTGAGAATGTCTTTCCTGTGAGATTGAAGAGGCATTGGAACAGGCTTCCCAGGGAGGTTGTGAAGTCTCCTCTGGATACTTTCAAGCCCCACCTGGATCTGTTCCTGTGTGGCCTGCCCTGGGTGTTCCTGCACTGGCAGGGGGGTTGGACTCTATGATCTCCAGAGGTTCCAACCCCTACCATTCTATGATTCTATGATTTTATGCAGGGGAGACCCCAGAGAAGAGAGCAGCTTTTGTGCAGTGTGTACTCTCAGCTTGCAACCTGGGCTGTCCCAGTGTCCCAGCTCACACTGAGGTTGTGTCTAACTTTTTTACTACGGCTTTGAATCAGAGAACATCACGCGGGCAACTTGCCTCCTTACTTGCCTGTCTTTTTCACATCTACACAACGTAGAACGATTGCCGAAATCAAGGCAAGAAAACAAGAAAACCTGAGACTCACTCCGTTTCCAGTTCTACTTGCCTCATGAATAAAACTGGTAACGGTGATGAAGGTACTTTATGTATAACTCTGGTATAAATACTGTAAAAGGCTTGTCAAAATGCAGTCGCACACACAATACCTGTGTTCCCACACATACAGCCCCCTCCATAAATCACAGAATGGTGGGGCTTGGAAGGGACCTCTGTAGATCATCTTGTACAAAACCCTTCTGTAAACAGGCTCACCTCAAGCAGATAGGTTTTGAATGTCTCCAGAGAAGGAGACTGCAACCTCTCTGGGCAGCCTGGGCCGGGGCTCTGCCACCCTCGAAATTTCTCTGTACTTACGTACTAGTCAGAACATGAATGGTCGTGGAAAAACTGGCCCAAAGAGCAAAGAAAGCAGCTATAACCCCACAGTTTTGTTTTTTTTTTCCCCAGATATGAAGAGCTCTCTTACAGTCCTAGGTCTTTCAGTAACTACTTCCCCAGCACAAAAGCCACTATAGCTTCAGGTCCCATGGTGAATGGAAGGTGATGTCTGATGGTATGGAGGAGTTGTAGCACTGTGTAACTTTGAATGTTTTCTTACAATGTCCCTTTGGGTCCAGGGCCTTTTTAAACGTGGTTTGTTTTTTTTTTTTCTAGTAGTTAAAATGACAAGCAAAGCATTTGCCCTTTCTCCTTGATTATTCCTGTTTACTTTTCCACATCTACACTGTGTAGAACAATGACTGCTGAAATCAAGGCAATAAAACAAGAAAACCTGAGCCTTTCCCGTTATTATTCCTATTTTAATGGGATGATGCAGAGAGACCTCAAACAGAACATCATTGCCTTAATATAGCTGAAAAAGATACAAAAGCATCACTTCCATCCCAAAGAGTTTACAAGCTAATTTCTCATTTGCATTGAAAGGATCACCTTTCCATTAACCTGCAGAAATGAAAAACATGGCAAATTTCCAAACTGCTAGTTAGGTTACTGTCTACCTAATAACAAAACCTTCCCCTTTTTGAACACTTATCCCATAATAAATATGAGAAATAGGCATCAGGATAAAGCTGTATTTTCCTTATTTATTTTTATAATGTCCTGTCAGTCATTCCATCACTAAGGTCACATTCCTGCCACTAGTTTTCCTCAGGTTCGGATCTGTGTTAAGTTAAAACATTTGCACAGAAGCACATCCTCTCTGCTGATGCCAATGGACTTAGTTTGTTCTAGCTGGGGAAACCTGTCCTTTGCAGTTGTACCCACAGCATCTTCTAGCTCTCTCTCTCTGATGACATTTAAAGTGACCGCAGAAGTGCAAAATATAATTTATTATTACTGTTAAATAACAGCACCGACAGTTAAGAAAATCCTTCAGGGAAGAGCATCTGTGAATATCTCCCTCAGCATGCACCAAACAAAGACCTTCACTGTTTGTCCCAGCAGCACAAAAAGTCAAGTTCCTTAAAAGCTCAGTCAAAAATTTGGCTTTACAAAAGGAATTTTCAAATGTGTCTCTTGAATATTCATTTGGGTGGTCTATATCCCACAGGACATGCAGTGCTTGTGGTTTGTTTATAAGAGTAAGTGCAATCACAAAGTTTGTGTACTTGCTGTTGTTTTGGGGTCGGTTTTGTTTGGGTGTTGTTTTTGTTTGTTTGTTTGTATAAATAGGGAAAATTGAATTGTAATTGAAAATTTCTTTCCTTGTGAAAACAGATTGATTCACGATATAAAAATTATTGCTTCGAAGTACTCAGGACATTTGATCCAGTAAAGAAAACAGTAACTTGTTTTATTGTTCTGTTTGAATAAATACAGGCTCAATATATTCTCCTCTTTGATAATTTAGAGACCCTTACATGGCAGACTGCTCCAATTTCAGCAGGAGAAATACAAACTAATGGGGAAGAAAGCATAAGTTTATAAAGACTGAATTAAATATGATCTACAACTAAATACCAAGATAAAGACTGAATTAAATATGATCTACTACTAAATAGCAAGAGCTGAACCTTGCTCTACATCAATGATGTGGCGAGTCTTAAGAAAGCTTGAGTTTGAAAGGCTTTGCAGCTTGTACCACTATTGACAGCAGCGTAGAGGGTATTTTACACTTGCTGCTACACTAGAGGTCTAGATAGCTATAAAGATTATAAAACAGTCCACAGCTTTACCATGTTTAAAAAAGATCTTGCATTCTGTTATAATTTTACTTTGATATCACCGTGTGCCTTCATGCACAGTGATTTCCTTCTGTCAGTTTGGAACTAAGCATTTTTCACAAGGACTAATGTTTTTGTCCATGTTTGGTATTCTGCATGTCATTTGAAACAGAGAGGAGAAAGACTGAATATCCATAGGTGATGGAGGTAGCTAAGAGGTAAATGTAATGGGATAAACTAAAACATTAGCTGGGTGTTGCTACCATACTCCTTTGTGTTTCACACCATTACGCTTTCTTATTCAAACAAACCTTAGAAGTGTAAATTCTCCAAGGACAGTGTATAGGTCATGTTATCCAAAGCTACCCTTTTTCTATTGTCCTTTGTGATTAACATTAAGCTGTATTCATTCAGGAATACTTAATCTTCAATAGCCATAGTTAGAAAAATCCCTTAAAAAAAAAAACCCTCACCATTTTCTGGCATATATAAATGTGACCACAATTGTACTGAAAGACAGTTTTCACACAAGGGTTAAAGAAATGATAACAAGCACTAGTTAAACCTTGTGACATCTTATTAATTAGCTCCTTCTGTAGATGGTCATCACAGGTCATATAAATTTTGTAAGGTTATACAACAAATACGGATAAAAAGTCAAGTCTCAGCTAGATGACTCACTCTGATTTACTCACTAGCAAAGCAGAAAATCACTGGAGCCAACTTTTTGGGGAAGTTCATGTGCATCTCCAGTTCCCATTTTGCTTCATTTGCTGTTCAGGATAAGAAAAGAACACCATGAGTTTCTAGATAAAATATGTAAACTACTGACCTAACTGTATGAAACAGTCTCTCAGGGAATTAGCAGATTAGAGGGAGAAAAAAACCAACCAGACAAAAATTAACATTAGCAGCCAAAATTGGATGACAATTAGTGGTAAAGACTAAAGAAAGCGAAGTTAGAAGAAGGGATCATAGAATCAGAACCATAGAATGGTAGGGATTGGAAGGGACCCTCTGGAGATCATCGAGTCCAAGCCCCCTGCCAGCGCAGGAACACCCAGGGCAGGCCACACAGGAACAGATCCAGGTGGGACTTGAAAGTCTTTAGAAAAGGAGACTCCACAGCCTGCCTGGGCTGCCTGTTCCAGGCTCTGTCACTCTCACAGTGAAGAAGTTTTTCCTTATGTTGAGGTGGAACTTCCTGTGCTTCACCTTATGCTGACATTCTGGACTACTACTATTATTTCTCACACCCTTCAGTGTTGGTGAGAATCTCCTGCATTTGCTTATAAATACCTAAATAATACAGAAAGTAAACACTGAAATCCATTGTTTTTATGAGGATCAAAATATCTAAGAAAATGCCCCAAAAGTGGCTTCTTCCTTTTACAAAGACCATGATCATGATTTGTTTACACTCACTTTTGAAAAAAAAAAAAAAAGTTTTGAAAAAGCTCTTAAGTGAATGAGTAATTTCAGAGCTGGTCTCTAAACAAAGAGTCCTGATTATATCCCATGATCCACATGCTACTAAGAAGATACACTCTCCATAGCTGGCACAATTAGCTAGAGCTTCAAGCAAAAAGACCTGTAACCCTCATGCAGCTGTGCTCTGTAGAGGCAACCAGGAATTGTAGACAGATACAGACTGCATCTTGTTTTATAATGGAACACAGATGTAGAAATAAACTAGAAGGCAAGATAGCTAACTTCAACTAAGAGTTTGAACGATAAATTAGTACTTAGTGTCTCTATTAATGGGGAATGGAAAATTGCATATTCATGCTCCAGAGCATCTACCATTAATAGTAAGGCACACTGGAAATATTTTCTACTAAAATATTGCTTAGGACTAAGCAATAATACAAGTAGTCTTAAGTAGTGACCTTGAAGATATTAAGAATGAGATTTGGGGATCAGAATAGAAAGTTCTATGAACATAGCTCAGTACTTGGCAACTATCTAAAAAAGAAAACCTGATGTTAGGAAAGGAAGAGAGAACAAAATAAAGAACATCTTTATGTCAATTTATCAGTCTGTGATGTGTGTGTGAATCTTGAATGACAGCTGTAGTGTTAGTGTCTTCCTGTCTCAGAAAGAAGATGACAGAAGAGAGAAGGTCCTTTTCTGTGTAGGAAGGATAATCAAGGTAAGGCTGGATTCTGCCTGGACAATGATGGTTCAACCTGGAGAAGACAGAATGGCAGCAGGAGAGAGTACATCTGCAGTAGGCTGGATACTCACTGTTGTTCTCTGTTAATGAAATTAAGCAAGCAGGTAGCAAGTCAAAAGGAAATGCTTCTCCCTGTAGTGTGCAGGTCTGAGGTGGAAGCCCTTGCACCAGGGTGTCAAAAGTCTTGATGTGTTAAAAGAGAGGCTGATTGAATTCACAGCAGAAAAATCAGAGGAGGGCTTAGGAAGCCCAGAGGAACTAGATCTGAATTCTGGGAAGTCCCTAGGCATCAAATTGTTGGAAGTTAGAAAAATACTTCTAAGAAGTACTACCACTGCCTTGCTCGGCTCATTAAGTCTTTGCTTTCAGCCATAGTTGGAGACAAGGTATTGAGTTAACTGGACCTCTAACCTGCCACAGCTATTCTTGTGTTATGTTAGATTCCCTTCAGTCCTGTAACAACCACCTCAATTGCCTGCATAAAGAAGTGACATTAAAATACTTTGACAGTGCCTATATTTTTAAACTGAAATTTAGCAGCTGTAAATATGAGGCATCATAAACCAGTACTCGGGGATTTACTGTCCAGTATTCTTCACACAGCAATGATCACTGAATTAGCTGCAAAAATGTTTTGTGAGAGGAGGGCTGTAATATCCAGACATAGGAATACAGTTCAGAAAACGAGCCCATAGATCATCAATTTCAGTTCCCTAATATTCTAAGGACTGTGTCATATAATCCCTTTTATAAACTGTTCAGGCTTCATTACGATTAAATTTATTGGCCTCCATTTTTCCTGGAAGACTGTTCCAGAACTTCACTGCTCTGCTGATTAGAAACCTTTTAATTTCCAAGTGAAATTTAATATGACAAGTTTATACCATTCTGGAGAAGTGTTACAGTTGCTCTCCACACATACATCATAGAGCAAATACCAACAAGGGAAAAGAGCAATTCAAGCTAAAAACAATAATAGCACCGAAGTGTTTCTGGCCAAGCAGTTTCCTCCAATTTTAGATGCAGATCCCACTGCAACCTTTAATTCTTTGGTAATAAGCTACTACTGAGGGAACTCAATCTATTCTAATCAGCTCTGTTTTATATCTACAAATGCATATTAACCTCTTTCCAACTAATGAATCACTGAGCCTGTCATAACTCTAATGAACAGATTTCTTTCTGAGGGTGTTGATAATCTCAAAGTGCTCACTTGTTTTTCCTGCCTTGCAGTACATCGTAACTGTAGGCACATCTCTGGAGAGTTTATCTACAGAGATTGAACCGGAGACCTCTCTATCTGAAAAGCAGGAGTGTTTCCATTCACAGCCTAAGGAGAAGCTGTTTCAGCTGTGTCAGGGAATGCATGCTTCTGTATGTGTGACCTTCTGGAGAGGTTCAGCCTGCAAATTTGTGGTGAGGCTTGCCCCAAGACATGGCTGCTTAGCAACAGTTGTGCAACGTCTATTTTGTGTCTGGTTCAGTCAGCCACCTTTTGTGGGACGAGGACTGTGCCTTCCTTGTATGATATGGTCTTGACTGAAACCTTTGATCACTACAAAAATATATAAGTAGTGCTTCCAGCTCATCTGCCTGGATGTGAAAACCATGTCTTTGTGGTAGGCACTTTCAAAGTTCCTCCAAGCAAAGTAAGGAGAAATAGGTGGCTCACTGCTCCCCCAAGCAGAGTGCAGTGCAGAACAGGGTATCTCACCAGCCACCTTCCCACAAAAACTAGGAGTAAATGACTTTTAATTATAGTTCCTAAAATATAGAAAACAATTACAAGGCTATGTACCCTAGACTATGCAGCACTTTCAGACCAATGGAGGAAAAGGGAATAGTTATCATTTTCTGACCATGAGGTTCAACAATATATTGTTTTTCATTTCTTTTCTAGTAATAATTAAAGGCAGCCAATTTTACAGGTAATATACATTTCAGTACCATGTTAGCAGAGATCTACTGAGCAGGAGAATAGCAACCTACAGAAACTAAGACAATGTGGTTGTTAGGTGATTCTTAATTCACAACAGTTACGTTAGTTCCAATCATTTGCATTCAAATCTCATTTCCTACCATTTGAATTCCATTTGTGCCCCACAGTTCTATCAGCCATCCAAACCCATTCTTCTCTATGGTTTACTTTTTTGCTGATTGCGTCCAGACTCAGCCCTACAGGACATTCAATCAGGCTATGAGAGATTCTCCTTAAGACAGGTTTTCTGGATGATGATGAACTGAAACAATATGGCCTAATCCATCCTTCTCCTGGTTATCAGTGCATGGAAAAATGGTGACCAGGGCCCTCTCTGCCTCCTCCTCAGCTGTGTAGAAAACTGATCAGTCTCCACTGAAGCTTTGGCACATTGTTTCTGTGGTGTCACAGGGAAGGTGACCAACTATCCTGTACGTTTAATCTGACAGATCACAAGCCCCTTTTGCATAGCGGGGGTGGTGTCTTTCCTTTTATTGGTGCATCAAAGCAGCACATGACTGTACAGCCTCACCCAACAGAAGAGGCTACGAGCCTCCTTGTTTCCTATTTTGATACAAAAAGAAATGGTACCTACAAAAATAATGGGACTTGCAGGCGACTTTTCACCTTCTTCTAGAGAGAGATTTTCTAGGCTCAGATCCCAATCCTAAAAGAAGTATATTATAGCAGTGTCTTTCATTAGCAAAGCTAAGGGAATAAGAATAGGCAAGTGCTACCAATTATATTTCAACACAAAGCAGTACCCACTTAAGCATAAGCTAAAGGCCACAACTCCATTGTTAACAGGGGTGTTCTCACGGAAAAGCTTTGAACACACTGGGAACATTAAAGAGAAGATGTCTCGCATGTGCAATTACTCAACACATCTTTAAAACTGCAAACACTTGTTCACATGTGGTGAAAATTAGAGCTGTGTGTACTTGGGAAAAAAAAATCCCACCTGGCAGGCACACTCTTTTTTTTTTTTACTTTAGACTTTTATAGGAGCTCTCAGAGCTTGTTGGTCCAGTGAGAGCTGAACCACAGTCAATGGAGAAAACTGTGAGAGAAGAAAAAGAAAATTAAAAAAGAGAAATGTACTATTTTTGTCCTAAGCTCAACAAGTTTTTGACTCTTCCCTCTCTGGTCCCCCCTCAGAAAAAGAGACGAAAAGAGAAGAAGAAAAATAAACATCTCCAGGTCTAAATATAAATATTGACAGAACCTTGGCTTATTTCTTTACTGGCCTGAAATGGTGAGGAGTTTGCAAGCTTTTCCACCCTATCCTACAGGTGGGTTTGCTCAGCAGCTTTCAACAGGTCTGAGCTGCTCTAGGAAAAATGGAGCAGGATCCAATAATGATATAAGAATTTATTTCTTCTGTGTCTTGTAAATATTGGTCATGAACTCCAATATTCACAAAGAGCTAATATCCACTTGGACAAACACTGTAGCTCATGAGCATGTACCAAGCATCAGCTATAGCTCACATTCAGAATATTATTTCCATGGGACAAAAAACTTATAGCGAATTAATCAAGGAGCTTAGAGAAGACCATGGTCTTCTAATAGATCCTCCAGACCATATTTAAATATACCAAGAACTGGAGTTAGCTAGCAATCTGCTAGGATGCTATGCCATGCCAAATAGTTATTACCTTAATTATTCTGAATTTCATCACAGTGTTCCCCACTGTGTGTCTCCTGCTACGACCTCAGACATTACTTATTTCCTTGTTTGGTGACACTTTAGTATTCAATATTCTGTGTGTTCCTAATACTATTTTGTCTCTCTATGTCTTATTTAAGTGCTGAGAGTAACATAAGGACACCAAACAGCATGGAAAAAACAAATGGACATTTGGCTGTTGCAATTGCCCTTCTTTCAAGTCAGCTCCAGATACTCGGGCTTAGGTGTCATAGCAGACACCTAAAGGAAGAACACACCTAGAACAGGAAACCATCTTCATTCTGTCAAAGGGGGAGATCTTTATTTCACTGACTATCTGAACTGGAAAATATTTTGGGATTGGAAACAGTTATTTAAATAGTTATGAAAATGAAGACTTGAATTTTCCTGCAGCAAAATAAGAAGTAAAGCTCTCCATGATGAAATCATACATTTGATCCCTTTTTCTAGCTGTTGTTTAATATCTATTGCCTTAAGCAAAGGGCCCATTTCAAGAGCTAGCAGTCAGATGTTTTCTGTAGAAAGGCATTAGTCAGGTAGAGACACCAAGCTCTTGGTTTTGGCAGATACTTCCATGTCAGAGATGCACAGATTATGGTGTGAACTTTTTCCCCACATCACTTCCATATAAATACTCTGACAAATTAATTAGTGTGTCCAGTTCAGCTGGATTTACTACCACATACAAAATGACACTTTAAGAAACCTCTTAAGCCTTTTGAAAACTTTGTAAGGAAGTAAAAACTATATGGAGCTTAGCTGAGATGAAGATGGGCATTCTGAGCCAAAAATCATGGAAAGTGTTGACAGCTTAAAGAAAGAGGAAGTTGGAGAATGGACGAGATTTGAGATTTTAGAATGGACTAATATTTTTCTGGAGGCTTGTTACAATTACCCCTTAAATTTTCCTTAAGGACTCATTAAAGTCTAGATAGTAATATCTGTCTGACATTGGTCTTCCTTTCTCTCTTCTAATGACTGATAGTCAAACATCATTCCAAACACATTTATTTGCAATATAATAATGTTGGAATAACATCTGTGGCAGACAGAGGTAATTTGACAGGCTCTGTTAGCCAGAGAAACTAAAAGTACTGTTTCTGTTTAATACTCCCAGTCTGGTGTGGCATGGGCAATAACCACAGTGATAGGAGAGCTCTAACAGCTGCCATTAAACTACACGACTACACAACTTGTATATTGGGACTAATTAAGTGACAAAAAAGTTAACTTCTGTACTGTTACTTCTTCACAGTCTGCCACTATTTATTACATTGTATAGCACACTTAGCTGTATAAAAGGCAGATACTGAGGCTTTTTTGCAAGGCAACACAACGCAAATGCTTGTTCCATGTAAAGGTGCACTTATAGAACTAAAAAAAAAAGGCTGTGCCAGATTCCTTGGGAAATAGCAAGTCAAAACTATAAGCTTTTTTATCTGAGATTTTGGTATAGAAAGAGCTTAAAGTATTGATCCTTTCCTGTGGAAATCTCAAAAGTGATGACATACAGAAGGAGTCAAGTTACTTCCCCTGAGACTTGTTTGTAATGCCAATTTACCAAATGATGTGGCAATTACATTGACTTTGGTCACATACAAAATGTGCTCTTGAACGTGGGTATATTGCTAACATCTGTTGTTAGCATTAAGAAAAATTTGCATTGCTGAAAACTAAATCCCTATTAAAACTGAACTCTTACAGTCTCAAAATATGAAATAAGAAAAGCAGTGCAATTCAGAAATTCTGCAAACAGACAAGGGCCCTCTGTGTTGTTTTTTTTCATTAATTTTACAAGTTTTATATGTAAATAGATCACAAGACTTGATATCATGCGGTGCCAGGAGAAATTTCATGCCTAACCAGCAATAATTTTTTTTCCATGTGACATTTGAAGATTGTGGCTCAGAACCTAGTATCAGGCATGCTGAAAGATTTTGGAAATATATCTCTGCCAAACAAACTGCACTAAAAAAACCTAAAATTGTTTCTTTGTAAGAAAGAATGGATCTTTTCAAATACAAAAGAAAAAACACAAAACCAACAGGGAAACCTCTGCATCAGTAGTGGTCACATTTCAATGCTTTTAATTTCTCTTCAGGTTTTCTTTTCTTTTTTTCCCCCACGTCCGACTTTTTTCTTGTAAATCTCTCTTTGTAAACAGCATCTTTTTAATGGAGGTTTTTTGCAATAGAGCAATTCATTCATTTCTGATGTAACGCATTACGGATATCCCTTCTAACTGTGACAATCAAGTTGTTGGTTGCCTAACTTGTCTTTTAGTTGTCCAAACAGATACCAAAAGAAGCAGCATGGTACAGGTTACCAAACACAGCATGGGACTGGCACCTTGACTGTCCCTGGGAGAGCAGAGTATGGCAGCATGGAATATATGCCCTGCAGCTCCTTGCAGGAGAGGGAGATGCAGGTGAGGTGCTGGCAAAACTGGTTGCATTGGCTGCCCTGTGCCTGGCAATCCTCCCTCTCTTCCCCATGACACAAGCTGCTGCACGTACCCCTTGCAACAGGCAGGATGGGCTGAGGAAGGCTGGGCTAAGGCTTGCCACAGGGTTTTATCCCTACTTTGGTTATCCATATCAGGAAGTGTACCTCTTGGAATGTTATATATTTTGTGTTTCTGGATACTACATGATCCTTGGCATTCATAGACTTAAATTAGAGGACTATCCATAACTTACTGCCAAAGGACAGAGCACCCAGATACTTCATGTTAGTTCAAGACAATTATACCAGGAAGCAATGTTTTTCTAACACTGACAGCAGCCTACCCAGTGGGTCAGGGACCCCAAATCACTGCTACTATTGCACAATTACTGGTGTGGAAACCTATGGAATACCCCTGACAAAATATGTAATAATTTAAAAAGCAATCTATTGTAAAGAAACCTTGAAATTATATTTTCACCATTTTTAAAATTCCTTCTTTCAAGTATTTATTCAAACCCCACTGGAATAATTCAGTCTTGAAATCAGAAATGCTGCCAGCATCCCCTCTAAGTACCAACTGGACCTCTGTGCTGGTGTATTTCATTCACAGCATTCATCCTGGGCCAGCAAAATGATTGTCCATCTACCTAAACCACATCCCTGCAAAGGTACAGCTCCCAACTTGAAATGCACACCACTCTGGAGCTGCCAGGCAACCGCACAGGTTATTATGACAGAAAGAAATGGAGTCTAGAGCAGGGAGAGACACACCAACAGCAGGAAAAAGACCTACTGTGCAAATTTTGTTCATGAAGTCAAAAAGAAATGAATCATTCTCAAACAGTAGACATCTAAAAGTTGGATGGAACAATTTCTAAATATTAGTCAGACCAAAAACAACACACTGCTAAAATAATGAGGGTATATAAGAAACCAACAAAACCCAGGAAATTCAAAGCTGAGGCTAAAATTCCACTCAATTTAGGACTGTTTTCTTTTATAAAGTATACTGTTCAACTTAGTTGGGGCCAGGTAAGGCTGTTTCCTTAAGGTTTTACAAAATACACACAAAGCAAAACTTTTTTTTTTTTTTTCTTCTGCAAATACAAAAGGAATAAACTATTAGGGTTTTGAATTTAGATGTGTTCCTTGTGTAACTCTGTTTCAGTCACAGACCAAATCTGCATTGTGCTGGGTTGCAACACACAGACTAAAGACTCCTGTCCCTGGAGATTATAGTCAGAATGACAAAAGGGAGCTGATGAAAGCAGAACGGGGAGAACCAGACCTAATGATGTTGTCACAGTAATGATGCATTGGTAGCACAGTTGCCTGCACATGGGATTTAAACGCCAGCAGTGATTCTCAAGAAGGGCAGGAAGAAATGTAGGTTATAGCAGCAGACATGTAATTTTCTTTGAAGAAAGATAAGGTTTTTCTTGCTAGCGTAGACCCAGGGTTTAGTAGAAATAGGTACTAAATGAAGCACTGTAAACTCCAGAGGGGTATTTATATGTTGGGGGCAGGGGGGGAGAAAACAGTTCAGCCATTCTCCATTCCTCTTTTTGCTCCTGAGCTGGAGTAAAGGAATTCTGTTTGTATTCACTTTACAGTTTCCAGGCTGATTTGTATTTATATAAGGCCAGACACAGGCATGTTTACTCTTGCTGAGTCCTACATTAGTTTGCAAACAATCCAAATGGATTCACCAGGGCTGCTGTGAGCAACATGAATTACAGCAGCAGAACCTGACTCCAGCAGGATATCGCAGAGATCTAACTGATAAAAGCAATTTCTCTTTCTTTTTCTTTCTCCCCAGACTTAATCACTACTTGATACAGCCATAACTGTTACAGAATCAGGGTGTTGCCGAAGCACAAGGATGCTTTTTGCTCCAGCACCATTACAAGATCAAATCCCTGATAACCAGATGAGGACGGTGGGAGACTACTGGCCACAGCGGCAAGCTCTGAGCATCCCCTCATCCCCCCAGGATGAGTCTCTATCTGCTTGGAGGGGCTACAAAACCCTGCACAAAGGGATCCTTCTCTCCTGAGCACAGTCACTGCTTGGGCCAGTTCTCCCCTGGGTCCTTGGAGCTTTCTTCTGCTCCAGCCAGGCTGCTGCTGCTGGCTGAGATTTGCTTTCTTGGAGCACAGAGGGCGGTGCTGGCGAGCTGTCAGATGCCTGTCCGTAGAAAAGATCTAGGAAAAGGAGAAAGGTTTGTCATCTAGTTCTCTATTTTTGCAGTGGAACAACTGTCAACACCAGAAAAGCTGTAATGAAAGCTATTAAGATAGTAAGGTTAATACATCACATATGGCCATCTCTAATATTGCCTTTTTAAAATTCCCAAGTAGAAAGTTGTTGAAGCGTAAATTTTGTTAAGAAAACAAATTTTGCATCTCTGTTCCACACCTGACATTGTTATTGGGCTACATTGAGAACGACAATGAAAAACACCAATTCTCTGACTTTTTAGAAAAGTAATGTGGAATTTGCAAATTAGGTTTCATTTTTAATTATAGAAAGATTTCAGAATAAAAGAATATATGACATGTCCTGAGGCTACCTGCATATTTTACAATTGAGTTACCTCTAATTTAGCCATTGAAATACAGCAAGAGAGTTATTGCATAGGACAACATGAAAAGTTTGTCTTACTCTATCATTCCTTTTACTCTGTTCCACAGAACAAGAAGTATTTTTCATTCAGGTGTGTTTATGATGAGTAAACTTGACCAGATGTTAAGTCTCCTTTGTATTTTAAAGTGGTTTATGGCTCACATTAGTCAACTGAAGAAGGACATATATATTCCTCTGTACATTTTTTCAGGTTTGTACTTCCCCAAGGGAACACAGGACTATATGAAAATATACAGAAGGAAGAAATATCTACTACAAATGAAACAATGTATAGCCCAGAAGTGAATAAATTGTTCTGATTTACAGGGTGAATTCTGTAAATACTGAATGTTAAGAGACTACAAGTCCAATGGCTCCTATGTAAGAGCAATTTCTCCTACTCCTTGCTCACAAGTGAGATTAGAGACATAACTGAGGGCATATTCTTTTCCTTGTAGAAACAGTCCTGATGATGCATATATATGAGGGAAGAGCCATTTATTTTTCACATGCACTAACAGTCTTATACTGACATATTTGAAGGTTCAGCTCTCTAGATGTCATTACTGAAGAACATTGGAATACACTTCTCTAAGGGAGTCAGCTCTTTTTTTGTTCCAGAATAAATCACTGATATCACAGAAGTAATTTCCGTATTTCTAGGCAATACAAAAATTTGAGTTACAATTTTCAGAGGAATTTTGACATCCAGGTGCTCTAAAAGTTTGACAGCCCTGAAATTTCATCCTTACTTCTGAGCCTGAATGCTTCATTTCTCTGAGAGAATCGGCACAATGGATCTCAGAGTGTGCCTGGCTCCGACTGCCCCGAAGGAAAATACAAAGCCTAAACCTCAACTCAACCCCTGCATGAGGTTCTTGCAGGACCAGGAGTCGATTTAAGCTGGGTGGGGAGGGATGTCCTCATTCTGCACCAGCTCATGAGACAGGAGTGAGTCCCCTCAGTTCCTCCCTCCTGCAACAAATTTGTGCATAGCTAAACTGGGGAGAAACACCTTTGGAAGCACCAACAAGTAAAGATGTTATGCTGGGGGCTTACATCTTACCACCACTTTGCTGTGCCCGTGCTGCCGTGTGACAATGCTTGTGCAGTGCTGAGCGGAGCTGGCGGTGTCAGCAAGGGCTCAGTGCCATGCTAACCACAGCTAACTTGATCAGCTCAGACTGCGGCTAAAGTGAGTGCACGATCATCTGCTCACAGCATGCCATGTGAGCACGTCCTCGTGTCTTCTACTTGCTCCTATAATATATAAAATATCCCGCCTCCAGTAAGTTTACAGTGCAGCTGTGAGACTTGGAGGACCTCATAGCCACACTTACTGGGAGTGTCTAAGACCTCAGTTTCATGCAGCTTCAGAGATTTCTACAGTGCAAAGCAGATTTCCATCATGTGTGGCCAGGAACAAGGCATTTTTCAATATTGCTGTGAAAATTATGCTAACAATATAATATTTAACATATTTTTCTCATTACAGCTGTTGGGACCCATGACCAGTTCAGATTCCTTTGTACCTTAGTGCTCGAGAAATCATCACAAATTAGGATTATTACTTAATTCTTTTTACTGGAATTTCTTCAGCACTGTGGCTGAAGAGGCACTTTAAAGCCTCCAAATAATTTGCATTTTACACACTTCATTGTTACAAAAAGAAGTTGAGGATAGAAAGACCCACTTTGAATTTAAAGGAAAAAAGCAATCTTCTGCTTGCTTTATGTATAAAAACTACAGTAAAAATAGTCTTTAAAAGAACCTGACTGGTGGGAGGCAATTCCTTCCTCCAGATCATTTCATAGTGTTTTGTTTTCATGGTGCCTTTTCTAGCCACTGGACTCTTAGAAACACAAATTGGTGTCTCTCTCACCTTATCTGGGACCAGGAGCACCTCAGGAATAGCAGGTGTTCACAACAACACACAGAAAAGAACTTTACCTACATCCTTACCACATGGATCAATCAATAAATAAAGAATAATGTAACACAACAAAGGCATAATGGATTATAAATTAATGTACACAGATTAAATAACTATTGAAAGAGAAATTAAATGAAAGGAATACTAATCTGTATTTTAGCCAATAATAACAGGTGTTCCATCTATTAGGGGAAAATCTTATTTAACTTACATAAATTGCAGATACTAAATTATTTGCAAGTATCTCTAGGTATCTACAATGCAGCATAACTTTGTTGAGGTAAGACCCGGGCGTTCTATTGTTCTAGTATGTATTATATCCTAAGTGCTAAATCAGCTAATTTTTTTTTTTTTTTCATCTAAAACGCTGAAAGTCACAGAACTAATCTACTCCCAAAGGCTAGAATTTTCAGATTCACCATAGTATTTTAGCTTTTTCTTTTCCTAAAATTATTTAACCATGAATAAGGCAATAAAGAGAGGTAAACTTCTAGGGAAGAAGCCGTCAAATTGCTGAAAATTGTATTCAGGATGACAAGTGACATTTAGAGATATTTTATCCAGCAAATGAAAAAATAAAAAAAATTCTATTACAACAATCCAAACACTCTGAGAATTTCCACCCTGGCAGTAGTAGAGGTAATGATATGGAGAAAGATGAAAGAAAATTTTTAACTTGGAAGTATTGCAATAGTTACCCATTCTACAGAAATATTTTGACAATTTAATCATATAGTTTCTTTTTCCTTTAATCTTAGAAAGGTTGGCTCTCAAATTAGGGCTTTATTGTTCTCTTTTTGTCTGCTGTTGAAGAAAAGTTATGCAAATTACAGGGTCTCAAAAGCTTGGTAGATCCAAGGCTATTACTAGACAAAAAGCAAAATTAGCATCCTTAGTTGCTCTTACATAAGCATAAAGAACTTTTAAAGCTGAAGAGAGTGAGAACAAAGAATTAAGAAATGGTGAGCTAATCTCTGAAAACACATCAAGGAGAGAATGAAAGGCGGTTGTCAATCACATATTTCTCAGAGGTAGGGGGGTTGAGATAGTTTTAAGAGGTCTTTAGCTGTTTCCTACTGCAGAGGAATCCATTCTAGAAGGGTGTAACACCAAGAAGCAGCAAAAAATATCCCTTTTTGTTTCAAGTGCCCTAAGGTAAGCCCCGTAAATAGGTGTTTGGAATCCATAAGAAAAGTTGCAGCAAAGATCAAGGACTACAGAAAACCAATGTACTTTCTCACCCGATTCAGACATCGAGAGAAGCATTTAGCTATTATACTATGCCTTACTTCAATGACCACAGGTCTGAGCATCATAACATCACCTGCATTAACCCAGGAGACACCCGGGAACTGCTGTCAATCAGGAGCTGGTACTGCTGTTATCCACAACCTACTTGGTGACAATATATTGTTCAGAAAGACAGGAGAGCTCCCAAGGGCATTAGGTGAGACAAATAGCACTGTTTTCCAGACTGACACCTTTAAATCCCAAACTCGGGCCTCCTGACTTTGATAAACATGTTGCAACATTCTTCTCATTTGTTTCTTGTGTTTATTCCAAGAGGGAGTAAATCTCTTCAAAGAAAACAAAAAATAATAAATAACATTGAACTAGAATTTACTGGTCTTACTGCTCTTAATTTTCTACAGTTTGCATGAGGTTTTGAGATCTATGATTGCTATTAAATGTAACAAAGGTGACCTGGCAGGCGGTCCACCCACCAATCAGCACAATGGAGTTATAACACTGAGAATATATTTTCCTTTTAATAACTTAATTTTATTAACTTAAAGAACATGCTTTGAAATGATGCCAGGAATTCACATTAAATCCTTAAAATGAATAAAAAGAGTGAGACAGAGATGTAGCTCTTTAAGTAGTTCTGTGTAGCTTCAAGATGAAAGCATTGAAACCTTGGACCCTTTTGAGACTGCTTGCCTCCAGCCTGTATGCAAGGGATTATGGGAAAAAGCACTTTGCTTATTCCCACTGGTCTGTAAATTGTTGGAAAGGGAGAATAGCTTGTGATGTGGTTCAGCACAAATGCCTGCAAGATGACTGCAGGTCATTTTGAGGTCGGGGACTTGCTGAGGTAGTTTCATGTTCATTAGAAGGCTAACTCAGACATATAGACATCACGAGAAGAGAGTGACACTTATAGATGGAATTTATTAGAGGCATTCACATAAAACCAATACCAAGGGAAGCTACTGGATCCAGCAAGTTCAGATGTTAGCAAGAGTAATATGCCCTGTTAGAAATATAAAATCCACATGTGATAAAATGAATATCCACATAAGGTAAAAGAAGTCACAGAGTAGATGTGAAAGATTCAGAAGACCTCCTCTTGCTGTGGCTGATAGAACAGTGCTTCACTCACAGTCCATACCTTATAGTGTGTTATAAGTACTGCTGCCAATATTACACAACATAGACTTTATCTATGCTGAGTATTGAGGGTGTTCTGCCATGCTCTTTGCACAGAGACTTGTTCTCCGATAGGTCAGACTGGGGACTTGGCCAATCTGACACATACCAGGGCTTCCTTTTCATACAACCCAACATATTGGGAAAAAAATGGTCTGTACCCAGATTTTCCTCTGGCATGAAGTCAGAACACATCAGCATGCTGTAGGTCTACTGATCTTAGCAGCCAGAGGAATCCTTTTACTTGAGAAGAGATCAGATCCACAGTAAACTAAGTTAATAAATACCAAAGTCAATCAAATTGATTGATGACAAACCAATTTTTCAGACTGGAATGCCAACCATGTCCTGGGATGCATCAAGAGAAGTGTGGCCAGCATATCAAGAGAGATGATTCTCCTCCTTTACTCTGCTCTTGTGAGACCCCACCTTGAATAGTGCATCCAGTCCTGGTGTCCCCATCATAAGAGGGACACAGATCTGTTGGAACAAGTCCAGAAGAGGGCTACAAAGATGATTCAGGGGCTGGAGCACCTCTGCTACAAGGATAGGCTGAGGGAGCTGGGATGGTTCAGCCTGGAGAAGACTCCCGGGGGACCTTATAACTGCCTTGCTATACTTGAAGAGAACCTACAGGAAGGCTGGAGAGGGAATCTTCACAAGAGTGTCCAGAGATCTGATGAGAGGAAATGGTTTTAAACTGAGGGAAAATAGATTTAGATTGGATCTTAGGAAAAAATTCTTCAGTACAAGGGTGGTGAGACTCTGGAATAGATTGCCCGGACAGGTTGTGAATGTCCCCTCCCTGAAGTTGTTCAAGGACAGGTTGGATGAGGCCTTGAGCGACCTAGTTGAGAGGTGTCCCTGTACATGGTGGGAAGGTTGGATTAGATGACCTCTAAGGTCCCTTTCAGCCTAAGCCATTCTATAATTCTATGATTCTATGAATGTGCCCCCCATCATGTAGACATGAGTTCACTGACATTTCCACAGTGTTTGGTACTCAAGCTCCATGAAACCTGAAACCAGTTTGCACTGCCCTTTCCAAGTATCTCCAGACAAACACAAAACTAAGTCTTTCTGTATTTGCTTGCAGTATAACACAGATATTATGACATCTGTCATGAATGCAAAATAGCAAAATACATCTTTTACTCCTATTAGATATTTATAAATTGTTCAGTGCTGGCATTGTGTGAGCAAGAGTGATAATAATTTGTGATGTAAAATGATGTGAACACTAACATATGTGCAAAACCAAAATCCTTAACAGCAACACATGAATGGATCAAAATAGGAAAGAGGAAAAAAAAAAAATCTCCCTGATTCTCCTGAAATGTGGCTAACACAGAACTATTCACTCTCCAGTAGCTGTTGTGGGACATTGCTGTCCCACAGGAGGCACAATGAATTGCACAGCCATAAGAAAGTAATCACAGAATCATCAAGGTTGGAAAAGATCTTTAAGAACATTGAGTCCAATCATTAACCCTACTTTACCATGTCCACCACTAAACCATATCCCCAAGCACCTCATCTATGCGGCTTTTAAACACATCCAGGGATGGTGACTCAACCACCTCCCTGGGCAGCCTGTTCCAATGCCTGACAATCCTTTCAGCAAAAAAACTTTTCCTAGTGTCGAGTTAAACCTCCCCTGGTGCATCTTGAGGCCATTCCCTCTTGTTCTGTCACTAGTTCCTCGTGAGAAGAGACTAGCACCTACCTCCCTGCAATGTCCTTTCAGGTAGCTGTAGAGAGCAAGAAGGTCTCCCCTGATCTTTCTGTAGCATTGCCTGTGGTTGTTGTGGCCCAAGTGAAGGACCTAGCCCTTAGCCTTGTTAAAGCTCATACAATTGTCCTTGGCCCATCGATCCAGCCTGTCCAGATCCCTCTGCAGAGCCTCCCTACCCTCAAGCAGATCAACACTCCCACCCAACACAGTGTCACCCGCAAACATACTGAGGGTGCATTCTATCTCCTCATCAAGATCATTGTTAAAGATGTTAAACTGAAGCTGTCCCAGTACTGAGCCCTGAGGAGCACCACTTGTGACTGGCCACCAGCTGGATTTAACTCTATTCACCACCACTCTCTAGATCCAGCCAGTCTTACCCAGCAGATCGTGCACCCACCCAAACCACGACCAGACAGTTTTTCATGATGATGCTGTGAGGAACAGTGTCAAAGGCTTTATGGAAGTCCAGGTAGATAACAACTACAGCTGTTCCCTCATCCACTAGGTCAGTCATATTGTCATAGAAGGAGATTGGGTTTGTCAAGCAGGACTTGCCTTTCACAAACCCATGGGCTAACAGGGCCTAATTGCCTGTTGTCCTGTATATAGTGCATAATGACACTCAAGATGACCTGCTCTGTGACCTTCCCTGGCACTGAGGTCAGACTGACAGGTCTGTAGTTCCCCAGATCCTCCTTTTGGCCCTTCTTGTAGATGGGAGTCACATTTGCTACCTTCCAGTCCACTGGGACCTCCCCAGTTAGCCAAGACTGCTAGTAAATGATGGAGAGAGGCGTGGTGAGTACTTGTGCAAGCTCCATCAGTACTCTGTGGTGTAACCCATCCAGCCCCATACACTTGTATATGTTTAAGTGGTGTAGCAGGTCACTATTTCCTCTTGGACTGTGAAGGTCTCATTCTGCCTCCTCCACCCCCCGTCTTCCAACTGAGGGGTGTCTAGGGAACAACTAGTTCTACTGCTATGAGCGTGTCTGTGTCAATTCAGCTATTTTCCCAGGAGTATCTTCTGAGAAATCTTTACAGAAAGGGAAAATAAATTGATTATTTACAGATTATAAATATATGATTTGATAAAACCACAAACTATTTCACTCGTAGCCTGGAGTAGTGTTTTTTCCCTGTTTTGCACACATACTGTGGGTTGGTATCTGAGCAAGCAGTACCAGTGGGACTCCTGTTACATATGTTTTCCAAACATTCAGCACAACTGAGCCTTAAACATTTGGTCATACTTTCTAGGAAAACTAAGCCCTGAATATTTGATCATACTTTCTAGGAAAACTAGGGACAAAATGGGAGGTTGTCAGTGGCTACACTGGCTTCAGTGTTTTATTCCAACAGAACTGCAATTCAAATCTCTTCCTTTGAAGCAAAGCTGACATTTTTATGGAAGTTACTTTTCTGGTTAATCTACAATATTATTTCTAAAGCAATATGGAAAGACAAACTTTTAACAATTGTTTAAATTCTGTAAATCTACTACTGAAGTCAGGAGAAAACTTTAAATATTTTGAAGTGACTTTTGAATTACTATGAATTTACAAGTTTTATCCACTGTTCGTGTGCCATTCATTTGGAGTGTAAATAAAGTCATATCCTAAAGAGCATATTGATCGTCTGTTCATTTACAGAAGTCCTTTAATTTGTATGACCATTAATTTTTAAGCGTTCATTAGTGAAATACATCCTTGTTCAAAGTTAATAAATAGATTAATAGCTGGGATAATGAGAATTCTGGTAAGACAAGAAAATATCAGGAGGGAAAAAGAAGAAGGGGGAACTTGACAAGTTAATGATCCATTAAAGTAAATCCTGGGTCAGTTTAGATCCTACATGGTTCATTACTGCATAATAAATTTAACTGATAGCCATAAAAACCTTGGAGGAAGAAAGAGAGCTTTTGGTTAAATTCAATGGGTAGACATTTAAAATGCTTCTTAAAGGTTTTCATTTGTATCTTATGTAAGAAAACTTTGTAGTGTTGGAAGAATTTTAGCACACAAAGAAAGCAAAACATCAGCTTTTAAACAAGAGGCTGGCTGGGTGTGTGATGTAAGCAGCCATATCTGTATATGTTCAAGAACCCAGAAAGAAGTAAGAAATGGGAATCAAAAGTCCCTTTATGCCACCGATTAAGCTTAAAACAATAGCATATTAAGACTTGATACACAAAATACAGTTACATATTGGGAAAATAAATGGTGTTGTCTGGGATCGAGAGAAAAGACGAGGTACTTCTACATGAGGTCTGTGCTGGAGGGTTGCTGTACACTTTACAAACCTGCCCCACAGATTGCTGCTGGTGCAGGTAATGAGCTGAATGTGCAGCTCAGACTGGGACTTAAATTTGGTCATGTAGCTTTTCCCATTGGGATCTCAACTGGAGAATGTGTTTATGTCTCCAAACAGCATTTGCACAGCACAGATATTGCTGAATAACCAATAACATCTTTCTAGAAATGACAGTAGCACAGCTGAACTCTGCCTTGCATGAGGTGGCCATGCTGCAGCAAACCCAATGCTCTTGCTCTCTGATGACCTGCACTTTACAGATGTTCTGAGGTGTGTATGAAATGTTAAAGTGAGTTCATGCATGTCTAGCCTGACAGGAACTGAGGTACGATTGCATTGAGATCTCTTTACTTGCATGCATTTTAAAATTCTCCAAATTTTCTTCAAAGCTCTAAGGTTTGGAAATGTTTTCTAGGTTTCATACAGACCCTGATTTGTTATCAGCAAATATCTGATATAGGTCTATTTCTGACACAGTAAAGTTTAACCAAAAAAAGTAATCCCAAACACTGCTAGTTAAACACCACATTAGTCAGACTGTTCTCATGGATCTTTAGTTAACATTATTAAAGCCATACTTGGTTAAATTCCTTTTCTTTCCATGACCACATTAAATTATTTATGTATTTACAAATCAAATGCTTTTCCTTTGTTACAGATGCAAGCCTTACCCAACAACAGACTATGTAATTAGAGCAGAGCTAACCAACATGAATATGTAGAACATATATTTGTTTAACATAATGGTTCTGTTACACAGACATCCAGCAGAACTGAAAGACAACTAAGAGGACAGTGATGAGGACCTATTTTTAAGCATCCACTTTTCTTATAAGAGGTGCTGCTTGGTGTGAATTGTAGGACTACCTAAAAAGAGTCAGTTTGGAAGAGGAACCCGATATATTATAACAAAGCTCTGAATAACAGGAAAACATGGGATAAGGTTTTAAGTACTTTGTCTGCAGGGAGTCTGAAGCTGCTTTGACAAGGGACTCTGGGCAGGCAGAATGGTACAAAATCACCCTGTGGAAGGATAGGATTGCAAGTAACTTCAGCACAGAATAGTAAGACATCAGAGAAAATAGACTTGGTCAAAGAGATGTGAGGAAAATCAGTGGTCAGAACTTAACGCCCACATAATTGCTTAGGAAATGATCAAGGAACTTGTGAAGCTGGGGACAAAAACTGGCCCACAGCTCCATTCATCTGCCCCATGTCCTCATGATTATTTTTTCCTCTTAGTACACGTGTGTATTACTGTGAGGTCCGCCAAGAGTGTCTGAAAGACTCATTCAGCCTTTAGCAAGGAAACCTTGGCTGAGGGCCACATGGCTGGTTTTGCAGGAAAGGAAAAGCACAAGCTCTCCTGGAAGGTTTCAGTAGACCTGTAGACAGCTCAAACTGAAATTTCAGACCCAAGCCTCAAAATGCATGTCCTGAGCATTGAGAGCACCCCACCCCAAATTTTAATGCAGTTAATTAGGAGGCAAAATGAATTCATATCTAATTTTCACAGCTTGTGAAAATAACATGTTTCTTATACATAGGATCAGTTATGAATCCTGTCTCCTACTTGACAGAGGAATGTAATGAAAATTCTCTCTCTACTCTCCAAAGCTTTTCTCACCCCTGCACAGTGCATTATGTTGGAGGTGGGACAGATCTAAAAAGAAAATGAGTGAAAGTTTGGTTCTACCTCAGAGAGTACCAGTACACACATCTGAGATAGTGGAAGAGCTGCTGCAGGGTTCTGCAGGATTACAAAAATCCAAACCAAGATGAAATGGGACTTTCTACAGTTCTTGAGATTTTGCTCAGACCTGGACCTAATACCACAATCTCAAGTGATTATACTGAAATACAATCCCAAGGAAAATAATTTTTCCAATCTTTATATAAAATTGCTCAGATGGACAGAATACCTTCTGATGCAAAAATCATTCTTACTTCAAGTTCGAAATTATATGAAACATTAGTGTTTAATAATTAACGTAATCAGAGTGCTTAAAAGTACTAGGTATGATTGTAAGTTTTATGTTTTGATAAATGAACAGAAGCCTCACTAGTGACACATAACACTCAGCAATTCAGTGTGTCCTCTTGTACTGGCTCTCCTCATAAAGAAGTGGCAAAAACTATTTTTAGTGTAAGTATACAAACAAAATATTGTTTTTATACATATGGAGAGACTGTGAATATGTATTTCAGAATTTTATATACGGTTGCTTTCCTGCTCACATCCTGATTGATCCAAGCACATAATCACACAAGACAGCCTTTGTTATATTTTCAGCAAGAGCTATATATATCTCAAGGTAGCACTTTCTCTGTTACTCTTTCCCCATTTTCTTGTGAAGCACTACACAGTTTGCAACTTCTGCACAACGTCCTCACCTATATATGCACACACTGTATGTTTTATAGATAGATATAAATTTGCAAGTGAATTTTATTCTATCAGTATAGATTATTGTGACATACTTATGATCACGCTGCAATGAAGATTTTGCTTTAAATTTAGCAGAAAAATTCAGAATAAGTTCTGAATTCATGCAGAGGTTTTATATTGATCTCAATACTTCCAGAATTTTACTGAATGTCTAGCTTTTATTATTCATGTAGGTTAGATCAGCTTTGACCCTTTTTTTTTTTTTCCTTTTCAATAATTTCTATTCAGTAGAGGTTTGGCTAAAATAAACCTAAAAAGTACAATGACTGCTTTAATATATTAGTTCCAAAGTTGGAATTTGGGGAAAAGAAAATGAGCCAATGAGCAAACAACTTTTTCCTGTTTTTTTCTGTTCTACTACATAAAGTGCATTAACTTAACTGGCCTTAGTTAAATTTAACCTACTACAGTTCCAACAGATGAAATCAGCCTGTTGGTTTTTAACAATGGGCATTTTGCATAGTTTCTTCCCTTAAAATGATGGGATTGGCATTCAAAAATCAAGGTGGAGGAAACACTAATTGCTGTAAGAATTCTGGTGAACTCCATTACAGTAATAACTCTGTATTCAAAAATTCCCTATTAAAAAAAAAAAAAATCAATTAAAAGGGTACATTTGAAAAGAACTATAAATAGCCAAAGATAATTACAGGTTTAATACCACTTTCATTACCTTCCATTTATTTCTCCTGAATATGACTAATGGATAATTATTCTAACCTTTTACAATCTCTTGCTCTTAAGATAACTGAAACCTCTCCCCAAGACAGAGTATCTCTACAAAAGACAATAAGCAGGTGAGATGTGTGGTGATGGAGTCCTTCATCTCTCCCCTTCTCCTATTCCATCACTTGCTCAGGATCAGGAGCTTTGGGCTGGCATGCCTCATTCACTCTGCTTCTCTGTCATGACCATGAAAAGCATGTGGAGAATCTGCTCTTGGTTTCCTCCTTTCCAGTCCATGGCAGTCCTTCTGTGGGAACTGCCTGCTCTCATGGCATCAGGGGATGCCTTTCATGCTCTTCCCACACCACTATGCACAGGTAACTAGTTCAGAACTACCTAGAAGGTTATATTTTGATTTATTCTCCTTGTTGCTGCACAAATGGGATAAAGATTTCCAACTGCCTTATTTCCCATGTGTGCTTTCATGATAAGTGAAACATTGAGATTCTATAGCAATAATATGATAAAAGAACTTATATTAACATTTCTATCTAAGAATTCACATGGAGAGTTCATATATATGAAGGAACCTGCTGAAGAAGAAAAGATTTATGAAAATTTTTTTTTTTCAAAATGAAGTGTGCCTTAAAGGTACACAATGTTTGCATTATTAAGATACCATGTGTGCACAGTGTTTACACTAGGGAAGTATTGGAAATGTCTCCAGAGTGCAAGATCACTGTTCATTATCTAGTCAAGCTGCACTGACAAAATTCTGTTTCACAATGATTTACCAAATTCTGAGGCCTAAAAAATAAAAGCAAAAGCAAATTCAGATTTTCCTTAAACTAAAACTTGCTTTAAATAAAGTGGTGTTATAAGTATTCACAAACATCATCAAGCAATGCAGAACCTAAACTAACAACTAGATTGCAATATGCTAAAATGTTTGATCATATCTTATCCCAAAGGCTGTTTCCAGCACATAACCTATAACATCATCTCAGGTTTTTGGTACAATTTTCTCCTTAATACATATTGAGGTCCATTTCCACCAAGTTAAAAAAAAAACAAAACAAAAACCAATAAAAAAACCAAAACAAACAAAAACCAACAAACAAACAAAAACCCCCAAACAAACAATCCAACCCCAAAAACAAAAAAAACAAACAAAAAACACCCCAAAATTTGTCTCTGTTGAAAGAATGCCTTGTTATTTTCCTTCTTCAACAGAATGTATTAAGCACAGAAAAATTATTCAGGGCTACAACACTTTTCATGTAGTCCTGGTATCATAGGCTTAATGGACTGGTGAACCCACCAGTGCCTTTACTGGCCTGTGGGAAGGCTTTCACCACCTGGGCAGCCTTAGCCCTGTGCTGACTATATGCTCATACATCCTACAATACTAATCTTCTCCAAGAAGGTATGGAAGGAGACAGAACGGCCTTCTTTTATAAAACACTCAGCCCGCTGTGTCCCTGGAGCAGGCACCTTGGCCCATAAGATCCATACTATATCCCTTGACTTCAATAAAATAAGAAGGCTCATTGTATAAAACAGTGTTAAACACACTTTTCTTTCCAACTACACTTATATGAAAGATGAAAAGAAATATTGCCAGCTCTTAGATAATTGCCCATGTTATGAGCCTTCAGCCCCTTTTAAAACAGGAATTTAGTCATTATCAAAGGTCAACTTTCAGGCTTTCCATAGAGAAGTTTATAAAACAACTATAAAACCAAGTTTTAGTTTGTGCTAAATCTATGTTAGGCAAATTTAATAAGAAACAATTTGAACAGTCATGTACTGCTAGGTCCCAGATGATTTTCTTATGGGAATAATACAAAAAAATGATTGCTTCTTAAAATCCTTCTTTGGCACATCACTATTCCTGGTATTCAGGCCACTTATTGAGAGAAAGTTAATCTAAATCATTTATCAAATGTGGATCATGGTTATTTTCACTTTCTTTTTTTAGAAAAATACCGCGCTATGCTATAGATGTGTAAGTCACTGCTGTACAATGTGAGGAGGAACACCTCCAAGCAGAGGATTATTCCACTATTACAAAAAACATCAGGATGGAACTGTGAGGCTGAAGAAGTCAGAATGACTATTCATTTTATTGGTATTTCAGTGTCTAAACTCCCAAGTTACCTTTAAAAACCTGAAACCAGAAAGCTACAGAGAGATAAGACCAGTGCATGGCTTATAACAGGGAGAGGTTTGAGCAGCCTGCTCTGATCTGAGTTTCTCTGAAGGCATTTGTTCAAATTTAGTTCTAAGTTTTTCACCTTGGTCTTTCTATGATGGGTCATTTTGCACTTAGTTACCCTAATGGTCAATATATTGTAATTTGTGCATGTTTTGCAACTCTCTTGTATGGATAAGCTAATTGTGTGCATTGTTGTGTTGCTGTGGGTGTTTCTATGATGCAACAGTAATTTAAAAATTCGTTTTAATAAAACATCCATTCAGTGAAATATAACACATATTAAAATTATTCTGAAAAAATGGCAATATAGGCAGTATTCAAACAGATAAATAATAGCTGTTTCTTAGAAACTGGTTAATCCTGGCTCCATTGGAACAACAGTATAAATATGCTAAACTGGGAATTAATGAGAGGGTATGAATCCAGACCAATACATATGACAACAATCAAAAGCAACAAGGCTCACAGGAGCACTGAAAAGGGCAGTGGGCAGAACAAAGTGCCAGAAGAGTACCCCAGCTGCGATGCCAAAACCCCGAAAGCCCAGCAGACACAGCCACAGTTCTGTGGAGAAATAGGGAAATCCATAGACTAGGTTGTGGATATGTGGTGGGCTGAGAAAACATTTTCAACATACTTTCCATGCAAGGAGTATTAATTGAAAATATTCTACATACTTGTAGAGGTAGAGTGAACAGGTCTGGAAAACTTCCAGGACTTCTAACCATGGAGTGCCCGTAAACACAGAGGTCTTTGGAGACCCTGGATGTGGCTGCTGTTCTGCTGACTGTGCCCTTCCTGAGCACCTCATTTTAAAAGTTCAGCCTGTAATTATCCCCCATCGTCTTTCCTCCAAATAGTGTAAATTCTGGCTGGATGGTTGGGAAGTAATAGTATTTCACATTTTTATATAGCACTTTACATGTCCCAGACACTGAGAAGACATTGACTCAGCCTGACAGGGCTGCAGTGAAGTAGGTGGGTAATTATTACTCTTATCCCCTTGCAAAATACTGGAGAATTGAGGAGACTTGTCCTCAGAGAGTTTCCAAACCAGAACGAGGACTCAGAATTGTGGGGAACCACCTGTGTTCATCCAGGCAAACTAGCTCTTGGTCTGAGCAAGAAACAGGGAAGGAGAGGGGCTGGGGAGAACGTGAGCTCTGCTGGAAGGGCTGAAATATTTTTCTAGATACAGCAATTTAAGGATACCTCTCAGACTTCTTTTTTCTCTCATTTATGATTCACAGAAAGCTAATTGCATGGTGCTGTTCTGTTACTATACAGTTATTGGACTGTTTAGTGTGTCTATTTAAAAAAAAAATCATAAATGTGTGTTGAACCTGGAAAACTGTAAGCTATAAAGTTCACAAAACTACTCCTTAACGTGAGTGGGGTCTGTCCATAACTTGATGAATGTATTGCCAGATTGAAAAGGAAAAAATCTTTAGTATGGCAAAAAACATGAAGGTTCATATGATTTGAATTAAATTCAGATAATAACCATACTTGGCTCACTGGTGTTTGGAAAGAGAATTTAAAATTCTCCTCAGAGACATTTCTTAGCTTAACTTTAAATGAGAGCTATGACTGACTACTCCTTTCAAAGAGGAAGAAAAAGAGTACAACATATATAAATCCTTTACTAGAGCCTCTTGCCCCTTTCAAAGTCTAGTTGCTTTTAAAATTATATTTAGTGATAAAAGGGGGGAATGAGAGCAAGGAAGATCTACATCTACACAAAACCACTCATCTATCTGTGTATCACGTTCTATAAATAAGCACATTATAAATAAAGATCTGTTACTCTGTATGTTACTCTGTGGACAAGGCATTTCATTATGTCTGCATTCAACCAACCGTTCAGCAGACAAGTTCCTGAGAACATACAAAGGCACTATATCACTGGAATTGGGCTATTTGCACTTGCCTAAGTAGTAAAAATCTTTGGAAATCTATAACAAAATAGGAAAATCTTATTTTAAACAGTATCACTTGTTAGTCAATTCACGTGAACACTTCTCATTGCACTTCTCATTAGCGGCAAACTAATTTGTTTTCTGTAATTAAGTTCTGGCAGCTGCGAAAAGCATAGTGGGAAGGAAGAGCCAAACCAACATGATGCTATAAACACACTCCCACCAACCCAGTATAACTTAGAGGAGTATCCCAAAAGCTGTAATTTATGTTGGCAACAACAATTTCAGTAAGACCAGAGATCAGACGCATGCTATGTGCTTGATCAGTCCTTTCCACCACTGATATTCCCTCTTTCCTTAAAGTTCTCCACAAAAAGTTGGTCTATCCAAGGATTTTCAGGTGAAGGAAATCTTCAGCTCTCCTGTTTGGCAGCCTCAAAGCTGTTTTGTGGTAGAGGCAAGCTATTAAGATTTGCTTTTAACATTAAAATACACCACTGGCATCCAATTGCTCTCAGATGGCAATGCCTGTTGTAGTTACACAGGGTTTAGTAACAGTGAGAAAAACAAACAATTTACAATAGAAGACGTCGTTTATCCACAATCACATGGCTTTCCGGTTTTACTTGCATGGAAATGCATAGTTTCCCTTAGTACATATCACCAGATTCTGCCAAAATAATTTACAAGGAAGTAAATAATGAATAAGTAAATAATTCCTTTAAAAATGAAGACAACTGTGTTAGAATTTATATGTATATATACACACACACCTATGCGTGTGTGGATTTCTCATACCATACATCTACTGTTAAATAAACAACCTGTATTGCTGGCATTTTGAAGAGTTAAGTATGAACACATAACCTCAAATTTGTGCATATTTTATCCCTTTTTAGTTTTACTAAATAACCCTTCCTCGACCCTCAAATGGTACAGATGTGTGACAGCAGCTGCCCTTGCTTGCTCTGTAGTTTAACGGATGAGAGTGTAACTGAATGCCCTATCAGCAACTCACTAAACAGTACCTCCCAGATTACAGAAATGCACTTGAAAATTATGTTCTGTCTTTAATACCTGTGTGCAACACCACTGAGCAATGTTTCCTTTCCAGAAGATGTTTTCTGATGTGTTATTAACCACTTTGTGACATTACGAATTAGATTACCTGTTAGAAAGAAATCAGTTCCATATTGGTCCTGTCAGGAGGCAGAATGTGTGCTCTTTATCCAATAAATTTGAGTTTGCTTCTCATATTCTTTCCTAAAATACCATTTTATCAGTGATTCATCTTGTATTATTCAGCCTAAGGTTGGAGGAAGGAAGAAAGAAATAAAGGACATGTGTCAACGTGGTGGAGGTAATAAGGGACACATGCAAGCAGAATGCGTTTGAGTTATGCTGAAACCAAACCTACTGTGGATATGGGACTAATTCTTCCTCCAGATGCCTTCAGAAGCAGCAGGACGTGTATGTGTGTGCTTGAGGGTAGGCTTTAGTCACAACGACCAGAAACCACTGAAGGGAAACGGTGATGGGCCACAAGGGTTTGGGAATTTACAGAACCCAGATCCAAAATTTACCTTTTCAGTGAACTCCAGCAGTAATGGACTCAAATCATCCTGGTATAACTTCCCTATATTATATGCCCTTACATCAACTGTAACTGAGGGTCCTGCAGACCTGTAAATGACATGGCCACTGTAGCATAGAGGAATATTAGTAAACCAGCCCTTAAGGGTATCCTGGAGAGACACTGTGACAGCAGATCATCATGACTTTCTCCAGCTGGAACTGAATTAAATGTCTGTGTAAATTGTTTATGTTTGTATTTTAAAGTCAAAACCACCTCACAGGGATCTGCAACGCTCAGAAATAATAAAACCAGCAGCATGCTATGATATGGTAAAAAAAAAAAGGAATAGAAAGTGGCAAAGATCTGTGGAAGAGCAGTGGTTGTAGAAGGCTGCATGTAGAAAATAAGTAAGGATGGTGTCACCAGAGAAGTACAACTGTGTTGAGAAGCTGGATAAAAACAGGACTGAGGAAGGAGAAGGAAAGGAAAAAAAAAACCAACAACCAACCAAACAAAACAACAACAAAAAACCCACAAACAAACAAAAAAACAAACCCTTGGAAAACATAAACCTGGAACCCCACCAAAGTCAGGATAAAAGTAATGTGAGGCTTGGGGAGACACAAGAAAACACAATGGTCTGGCAGTTCACAGCTTCCCAGGCAAAAGGACAAAGCAAGCCCGGAGTGCTGCCATGGTGTAGCAGTGTTGTTGCTGGGTCTTTTTCATCTTTAAATTGCTCCTCACTCATCTTCCGTGAACTCACACTGATGGCTTTCCAATACACCATTGAAATGCCCTATTTCTCCTAAAAATAAAACCTTTGTCTCAGGTATTACATGCGTGGCCTGATCCAATAACAAGTTCCTTTACATGACAGCTTCTTTGTGTTTCATCTATTGCTCTGAAAAGCAATATGAGAAAGTGCTGTGGATGCAATAATGCTATTATTCTGATAAGTTTACGTACTTAATTTTGCCTTTTCTTCTGCTGAGTTTCCTCTGCCTCTAATTAAAGATACTCTGTGTAATTAATCTTATATTTATAAGCCTTATTAGAGCAAGGAGTTTAGTATTAGCTCCAATAAGATTTAAACATGTTTGATGCTCAACAGGAATAGATTCAGGAACCTGTGCCAGTCTGTTCTGTGGAACCACAGCTCATAATTGTGAAAGGACACAAGGGTGAAAAGGCACTTTTTTTTTTGGCTGATTGGTCATTCTTTTGTTACTTTCCAGAAAACATTATTCTTTGGAAATATCTCAGACACACATTACCAGTCAGCATGGGTTTACAAAAGGCAGGTCCTGCTGACTAACCTGATCTCCTTCATACAACAAGGTGACCTGCCTAGTGGATGAGGGAAGTGTTGTGGACATTGTCTACCTGGACTTTAGTAAAGGCTTTGACACTGTCTCCCCACAGCATTCTCCTTCAGAAACTTATGGCACAAGGCTTGGATAAATACCCTCTGCACTGGATAAAAAACTGGCTGGATGGCCGGGCCAAAAGAGCGGTAGTGAACTGAGATAAATCTGGCTGGAGTCCCATCACAAGTGGTGTTGCCCAGGGCTCAGTACTGGGTACTGTTCTCTTCAGTATCTTTATTAATGATCTGGATGACAGGATTGAGTGTACCCTCAGTAAATTTTCAGATGACACTAAGCTAGGTGGGTGTGTTGATCTGCTAGAAGGTAGAGCTTTACAGTGGGATCTAGACAGGTTAGATCAGTGGACCAAGGTTAATTGCATGGGGTTCAACAAGGCCAAGTGCTGGGTCCTGCACTTGGGTCATAACAACCCCATCATAAGCTACAGACTTGGGGATGGCTGGAAAGCTGCAAGTTGGAAAATAACCTGGGGGTATTGATTGATAGCTGACTAAATATGAGTCAGCAGTGTGCCAAGGACAATGGCACCCTGGCTTGTATTAGAAACACAGTAGGAATAAAGGGGTGATCATCCACCTGTACTTGGCACTGGTGAGGCCACACCTTGAATATTGCATTCAGTTCTGGGCCCCTCACTATAAGAAGGACATAGAAGTGCTGGAGCATGTCCAGAAAAGAGCAACAAGGCTGGTGAAGGGCCCAGAGCCCAAGTTCTGTGAGGAACAGCTGAGGGAGCTGGGGTTGTTTAGTCTGGAGAAAAGGAGGCTGAGGGGAGACTTTATTGCTCTCTACAACAACCTGAAAAGAGGTTGGAGCAAGGAGGGCAACAGCCTCTTCTCCCTGGTGATGTGTGACAGGACCAAAGGGAATGGCTCCTGCCTGAGTCTATTGTTCCAGAAGAAGTGATAATACAACAGAATGCTTCCTTCAAACAGTTTTGGTGTGGAAAAATCCAGGCAATGATGCTTCCATTTGAAAGAATTTTTCCATACCTGTATTACCATAACTGACCCTGGCTTCCATGAATATGCCATAATTTTCCACTGAAAAATTAGTTTTACAGAGGGAAATAGGCAAATATATGACCTATTATTATATTCTTTCTTCTTTGTGTATTTTTACGTCTCCTATAAAGTAACATTTCTTTGTGTATGAAATAGATCCTAAGGAAGGCTGTTATTTAAAGATTTTTTCAACTATTTGTGAAACTTACCACTTAAAAAAATTACAATGGGCAGAATCACACTGCTTTGATAAACAGTATTACTTGTATAGTTTTGCTTCCAGTGATATCTGTCATTTTGCAACATCCCATTTTTCATTAAACAGCTATTGAAAACTTATGTAACTCCTCTAATAACCCTTCGATCTCTTGTTTAACCAACAAAAGAGACATTACAG
Organism: Megaceryle torquata; assembly: GCA_024611175.1. NCBI lineage: Eukaryota > Metazoa > Chordata > Aves > Coraciiformes > Cerylidae > Megaceryle > Megaceryle torquata. The sequence goes on along the minus strand of JANIJG010012063.1, from coordinate 86,095 downwards.
AATATTTCTGTACCTACCTAAAAGAAACAACAACAACAAAGTGGTTCTTTTAGATATTTGATAATATATAAAACATATGGAGAAAAAGGCTCTATTTTCTATAGTCAGGTTCTCCTCTAACAAAACATCTTTCAAAAAAACTGAAAAAAACCACTTCAGAATATTTTAATTTATATAGACCCCCAATTTACCATTTTGATAAGTGTAATATTAATGCTATATATTACATCAGAAGACATTTGGCAATGGCTTCCTATTTAAAATAAGTATATTTTCCCTGGAATGAGATTTTTGTCCCCCCTTTCCTATTTATAATCACACATACAGAAGGTTCCCTTGTTTCAATAATGCACACAATTTCCAGTAGTGCTGATGATGCATGTGTGTGCATAATGAAGGGAAAAAGGCAAATTATGGCAGGTTTTAAAGGTTTCATTGTCTCTGATGTACACACGCTGCTCCTATTGAGGTAGCTAATGAAGGCTTTGCAGGAATATCTACAGTAGAAGAGACCCTGCAGCTGTTAACCTGAGATTATTCTCATTTATCATTTGAAGAAAGGAAAAAGACACCTATTTACTTTCTCATAGTAAGAATATTATAGAAGTTTTTTACTGTGTAAGCAATCATTACCTATTTCCACCTACCATGGCTCTCGCTGGGAATATTTTAACTCCTTTCTTCAGGAGCTCTTTCCAGCTCACCAGTGGGCACTAGAAGATCAGTATGATCTGATTTGGACAGCAGATCACGAACAACATCCTCAGGCTCCAGAGGCAGAACTTCCTCCCAAAGATTTTCCTGCTGCCTCTGATTCTATTTTAGTGAATTTTAGTGTTTGCATCTATCACAGACAGAAAACTAGAAATCAGTGATTCCTTTTGTGGTGGTGTGCATATGAAGTTAACTGGGAGATGGGCTACGATGAAGAAATGGGCTGAAAGAAGAATCGTGGCAAAAAAGGAGTGACTTCTGATGAAAGAAAGCAATAACCATGCTATATAGTTTTGTCAGATCCAAAATCTGAGAGGGAATGTGCAAAGCTGTCTTTTAGTGAGCTACTGATGTGACTGGGCATGGTACACTTAAGGAGTTGCACAGAAATATAGATATGCTGATGTTTCATACCTTGCCACACACCTCTCGAGAAATCGTCACCTTTCAGGTGGTAAGTTCAAAAGCAAACCATGCTTTTCATCAGGGCTCTGGTTCCTAGTGACATAGATGGGCGAAGAGCATGGGGTATATCAAGACTTATTCTGAAGAAGCAACACAAAGGGCAGAAGGTGTTTACTATCAGGCTCAGTCATCCCTATTAAGAGCTTTAGCAAGATAAGTACTGCTAGTGCAGCTTTACAGTATAAAACCAGTTTAATTAGGGAAGAAGTTTTCTAGATAACTGGTTTGATTATCATAAGATATAATTCAACAAAGATAGTTTAATAAAACCAATAGCTCTATGTGCTACTAGAGATTGCCAATAGTAGCATATATAGTAGTAGGATGTAGTAGTAGGATGGCAGACAGATCTCAGCTGAGAGCATCTGCTGGGTGGGCAGTGACCAATTCACTCAGGAGCAAGAGCCCATCCAACTCATTATCTTTTTCACCTCCATCAAATGGATGTGAAGAGGCTGAGGGGGGACAGAAGAATGCCAGCCCAATGCGTAAAAACCACTGCCTCCAAAGTTTGCATGAGAGTCTCAAAACTCATATCTGTTTCCTGCCAGTGACCTCCTGTCCCTACCAATGAACCTTTCCCCATGTTAGCCAAACAGGCAGGGAGGTGTCTGAACAATATGAAAACATAGGCTTGGGCTCCGTCGCTAAAATACAACATAAAAAGTGCATTCTCTGGTACAAATGGATTTGTTTTATAAACCTACCCACCCACACCCAGAGTAAATGCAGAACCTGCATGGAAATTAATATCTTGTGTTTGTAATCAGACGTTATTTTCTTCTGCATAAACCACAGACAAGTGTTAACTGGAAAACCTTAATGAAACATAAGGATTTGGTTGAAGGGAAAGGTCAGCAGGGGCCTGGTGTGCAGCCCCAGCACACAGGTCTAACGGTTCCCAGTGCTTGCTTGGTTTTGTTCCACTTGCTTTTATCCTCCTCTCTTCCATTTCTCCCAGCAGCAAAAAGATGTATAAAGTCAACATGCCACACTACATCCTGACAGGGCAAATGTGTGAAATTCCCAGGCTCTGTGCAGTCACTGGTGTTGACAACTCTTCCCCATCTGCACAACTGCAGCTTGAAGCAGCTGCTGGCTGGGACTTGCACACAGTTATAGAGCTGGGCAGTCAGATAGCAAACAGCTTTGCTTGACTTGTTATTAGTGGTGGCACAGTGCTTAAGCACCTAAGTGAAGTCACAAGAAAATATTTTTTTGTTGATGTATTCATTTCAAAAAGTCCGTCCCATCAAAATTTTTTTAACCACCATTTTAAGTGAGAGAATTAAAAATTGTTTTAAAGAGCAAGATTAAAATGTGTTTTAAAACTAGGGACTTAACCAAAACTAAAACCAAGCATACTATTGGGTTTGTTGTTTTGGTGTTTTTTAAATAAACATATATTTGCTAGAGGCGATAGAGGGAAAATTCAGGAATACATTTTCTTCTGCAGGACTAGACATAGGCAGGTTTGGGAAAATTATGTACTATATTGCATTTAGCCTAACTCAAACTAAATGATCAGCAAGGCAAGATTATGGATAGCTAGCTTGTTTTCTTTAACCCAGATACATATCACTTCAAGCTCTGAAGAATGTTAAAAACACATTAAGTAGAAAATTACTAAGATGGCTAATTAAGTCTTATCGAATAATACATCTGCAAGTATACGTGCACTGGCAGCTCTTCCATCATAAGTTGGTCTTATTACAAAAAGTAGAAACCAGTCCTTGTGGGGGAAATCAGGCAGTTACTTCAAGAAGAAAATATTTATACATTATTAAAGGACTGATTTTTCAAATACCTGACGTTAATTTAATGAAGATGGAAATCATGCCTATATTCACCCATCTGTTTGATGAAGGCTTTGCTGAATATTTCAGGAAGGAAAAATTGGCTTCTTTCAGCACCATTAGAAAGACTTAGTCAAGAGCAGGTGTTACAGAAAATTATTTTAGTGGATTACTATCCCTTATTTTCCCCTTCAATTCAAATAATATGGATGGATGACAGAAATGCAGCTTTCAGTTCACCTCATGAAATACCTATACCACAAAGAGAGACCATTTGTCCTTTGAGCTGCGGGTTGAAATGCAGGTTCCTCTCTTCCCCTGTGCTTCTGAATGAGCTTTAACAAATCACTTGACACCTTCTGTCTATACTAACCTGGGGCTAGTGGAGATCTATAGAAACATTACAGTCTGGGAAGATGTGTCATATGCATGATAGAAGACTCTGAGTTCTCTGTCATTGTTGTTATTATCATCTGCAGCTTTTTGATGGGATTAGCTGGGACAAGGAGCATCCCCGGTCTGATGGGAATGACTGTGTTGCTGTAACCACTGCTGTTCACACTACACATGCACAGCATGTCTGTGTTCCCCACAGTCAACACCGAGTTCCTCTGCCTCACCTTAACATGGGAACCTCACCTTTCACATAGGGGTGAGAGCTTCGAGGATTAACTTTCACTCTCTCATACAGGCCATTGCCCCAGACAATATGGCCAGGATTTGCAAAACTTTTCAAGGAGTATTTAAAAGGGGAATTATCTGCATTTAGCTAGCTGGAAAGTACCAGTCACTGGAATTCCTCCAAGAATTCTTTTTACAAAGTAAAATATTTGGAAAGTACATTTGCAATCAATTTAAAGGAAAGGCACATTTTATATTAAAACGCTCATACTCTGGTTAAAACACTCACTTTGACTATTATTTTCTAAAATGGAGTGTTACAAGATCCAAGCACAATATACTGTGGCTCGCAGAGCAGAGTTAATAAACAGGATAAAGTTTCACCAATGAAAGTTGAAATTCTGCGTCTCTTTGATTATTTCCCTTTTCATCCTGACCCATGCCACTACAAAGTAAAAGAGAATGCATCACAGTAAATTTTGAGGATGAAAGTTAGGTTCATAGTTATGAAAAACAGAAACTGAGACTGGTTTTCCCCAAAGCAGGTCTAGATTCCTAAAAAAAAAGGGAGATGGGGAGATGGTTTCCAAAGCTGCTCGTCAGACTAGTATTGGAGAACTACTGGGCATGTAGCCTTTCAGAAATTTCTGACTTTTTAGGGTGCCAATGTCTATTCAAAACATCACGAGTCATTTAGGAGGACACAGCCCACAAAAAAACTATTGAAAAACTCCTCCCCTAAATCATGTAATTACTTGTAAAATGTACCACCCTTTTGAATTCTTGGCCTAGATCAATTCAGCAGCAGGTTTCGGTGCATGAGCACCAGCTAATGGCAATGCCTCACCCAAGTATTGTTCAGTGATGCTTCCTGTGCAGGTCTGACATTTTCAAGTGAAGCCATAACTTTACCCTTTATGACAGAAGGCAGAAGCTGTTACTGCTGCAGTTATAAATCCAGAAAAGTCTTTTAATATTTTTAAAAGCAAGTAAAATGAATCTGATTGTTTATTTTAACCTTTCTTGTTTTACATATGCTGTGTCGGATCTATCTATGAAACATAAAAGAAGAAAATAAACCATGCCAGGCTTTGGCAGTGCTAAGCCTAGTGTTTTATGGTTTTCTGGAGTTAAGTGTGCTATACTAAATGTGCTAAGTAAAGGGAAGATAAAGCACTGTAATTGTAGAGGGCATTTTGATTCCTTTGAAACAGCAAAGGAAAATAGTAAGACCTCCTTATATTACATCTCACATCTCGGAAGATCTTAATGCACTTTGCACTTAGGAGGATGACCTCACCCAGCACTGGTACATGCTGATCCAACGGGTGCTAACACTGCCCTTAGTAACCACAGAACTGTGTTTGTAAAGAGCAGAAATAAGAAATAGCATACCCCGTTGAACATGCAGTGGGAATTTAGGCAAAGGCACTTGGGAATCCAGCCAGAACACAGGGACTAACACCCAAAGTCTTGCAAAACACGCTTGTGGGGTCTTTTAATGACCACAAGCAGTTGTAGCAGAACAGTAGTTTTATATTTGAGCAGAGCCAGAAACAGAACACCATCCAATTACTAGTTGAGTTGTGACTCAAAAACGTCTGTGCATGGGGCACCTACTGGCAGAAAACAGTGGGTTTGGAGTCAAAGCTGCACAGCCAGTCCCTGAGCTTTTACTCTGCATACTGAGAACATTTCAGTCCATTTAATTTCCATGCCTCTTCAGCTACTGACATACTTACAAGAGTGCCAGCAAGAATAAAAATTAGTTCCAGTGTCCATGGCAAGGAACTAGACATATTTTACATAGCATGGGCTTAAGTCTTCTAGATTTAGAGATTACCAAGGTATGTCTAAGTGAGTAGCACACCTAACACCCCGGGTATCCTCCTTTCTAGTTTGTTTGTCTTCCAAAATTGTGGCTGAGGCAGACATTACATGTTAGAGCCCAGCACTCCTCAAGACAACTCCATTTGAAAAAAAACCAAACCATCTGCTGTTTGCCACCACCTGCACCAAAGCTTTAGAATCATTTAAAAAGAGTTTTCCAAAGTAAAATATTAAAAGATATGAAAAGTACAATTTGGCTTGGCAGCACCTGGTACCATCTTACAGTGTCACAAAGCCTGCAGTATCCTGGTCCAGCATGTATAATCCCTCTTATTAATTCCCTGCTTTGCTCATTTGTCAGCTATACCAGAGCAATCACTTTGAAATCCCTGCAGATGAGTGTGAAATCATTGGTGACATGCAAGAGGAGAGCCAAACACCTTGGGTCTGCTTGCTCCTTTCTCAATGCCTGCATATACTTTGCCAACCTTCTTTGGAAAGACACTCTTGCTCTTGGCAAAGTCAGCAGGGCAAATATGTATAGTCCTTTCCTGGAACAAGTGCAATCACTCCTGGGAAGAATCAGAAAAAGTAGTAGCTACTTGTCCCACCTTTTCCAGTATATGTTGCTCAATTCCTTCTAAAAATATCCAGCACAAGCTCTTTTATGATGAGAATTACTGCTAAGGGGTGTGGTCCCATTTAGAGATAAGGAACAGGAATAACTTGGGTAGAGATATGAAGAAAGGAGGTTAACTTCTAAGTTCCAAACCTGATTATGGGGTTTTTACAGAGAGAAATGAGGATTTTGGGAGCAAGACCCTACATGTGGAGGACACAAAGAGAGGACAGCAGTCCATTATTTTGAGGTATGTCAAGCTATGAACACTGCGAGGTCTCGTGAACAGATTTAATTTTGTTCAGAGGATGAACCTATTCCTTCCACATCACAATGCTCTGACAGAGAGCTTTTTCTTTGGGAGACTAGGGGGGGAAGATGAACTCATTTTGTGGCCTGAGGCTTCAGCCATGTCCTAGAACACCTAAAATTTCCCAATCTCTGAAGCTGTCAGTTCCAGGTAGACCATCATCTTAGAACCCTGCAATCAAAAAATAAGGCCCCCAAAAGTTTCATCTGTATCAAAGGGCTACTGTAGGGCTGGGGGTTAATTCCACCTGAAGGCAGAGACACAGATGAAACTGCCTCTAGTATTCCCATAGCCCCAGCTTTCATCAGCCATCACAGTGGTGCTGGCCTGTGCCCCAGGCAGCATTTACTGCCAAAGGGTGCTGAAGCCCAGCCAGGAGCAGCCAGACCTCCACGCACAGGCAGGCACCCCCAAGTTGGCCGTAGAAGCCCCAGCTAAGAGCAGTATGTGGCTCCCCAAGCCCAAGACAAGCAGAAGTCAGTTTTAGGAGCATGTAATGTGATCCAGACCCCTCCTTGTCTAGGACAAGGAACAAGAAGAAGCAGAGCCTCAAAGAAACAACATGGCTTCAAGCCCAGAGAGATGAAAGTGCCTGCCAGGAACCCAGCAAATCATGTGCTCCCAAAGCATCCATGATGCTCACCAGCCTTAGATTCCCAGAATGAGAATAAATATGGTGATGCATATTCAAACAAACTGCAGATTAGATCGTCATAAAATTTACATGAACTCTGCACCGTTAGTGTTACCAGGTATATGGGCAGGGTTTGAGAAGACGTGTTAAAACCTTAAGTTGTGGAGAACCTGAAAGTAAACTCAAATAACTTCTGTGTTGTAAGTACTGGCAGATGCAACAGATGATATCAGGAAGTTTTTAGAAGTATTTACCACCACTTTGATTATTAAAATTAATGGAGCTGCACTAAGGATCAGCCAGTACCCTTTTGCCCCTAAGATCAACATGAGTGGCTTCTAGGCTAAAGGAATTAGAGAAGTGAAAGTCTGAACTCAGGTTTGGTCTTTAACACTTTAAGTCTGTGGGTGTCTCGCCACATTTCTTGCACCCTCACACAGCAAGATGTGAAACTCCAGGTCACTGTCATCAAACAAGACTGTAAGGAAAACAGGATATATACATGTTCTAGAGGTGCTTATATTCCCACGTGTCTACCTCTGAAACTCCATATTGATATTCATGCTCTTCATCCATGAAGAAATTGTTAAGGATACCTTCTTTCTCCCTCTCTGGAATTAATTATGCTTTTCTTCTATAACATACAGAAAAGTACACTTTTCCTCAAAAATGGCAAAGTCCTCAAGATGTCAAAGCATCCCATCCTGCAGAATATTAGGGAGCACCAAGGGGACACAGAACCTGCAGGACATGCTTAGTGATTAACCTTGGGGCAAAAAGCTGTTGCATAAACCTGAATATAACCCCCAGCTTGTATTCAGGGTCTCTGCCAGCCCAGGCTGACACGTTTGCCATGAGCTCTGAACCCAAGCTAAGGTTGAGCTGGTTCAGGGTTCACTGCGAACATCTCACACGTAAATGACCCAACACAAGGCAGAACCTTGGACTCAGTTTAAAACTTCTGTGGAGTTCCAAGAAAAGCAATTTATGCTTTACCAAGAGCATCTTAAATGGAACTAATGATTATTGAGGTTTGAAATTATTTTATTTCTATAAAACATAGAATTAGAATAACAATGGAGATTTAAACACCCTAACAGCACAGCAATAAAGAACAACAGTTATGAAATAGTCAATTTAAATCATCATGCTGCCTTTTTATAAAATCAGAATACTCAGTAGCATCTTGATGGCTTAAGGAAAGTTTTGGATGCATTTCATCTTCCTACTTAAAAATGCCACCAGTCATCAGAAAAAAAAATGACTGTTTACTTTTCAATGTTTTTTGGTTGTTTGTCTTTTGTCTTTTTTTTTTTCTTTTTTTTTTCTTTTTTT